>JAQIWC010000248.1:0-11300 GCA_034694605.1 Folsomia penicula | reverse complement strand
ATGCAGACGACGTCTTTGGCCTTTTCTTCGACAAGAGGCAGCCTAAAAATATAGTACGTTAAAATTGCGTCACCTACAACTTTATACCACATAAATAAATAGGGTCATTCCAATCTAACCAATTAGTGGGCGACTCTCCATGTAGAAAAGGCCTTAGACCACAAATCAGCTCAAAAGCAATTATTCCAAAGCTCCAATAATCCACCGTCTTGTCGTATCTGCATGTGTATATCCCAAAATGTGTTCATAAATACTTAATACGTACGCTGTCCATTTAATAAGTGTAATAAATTTTTTTTAAACTCTTACGGCTTCCCCACAAAAATTTCGGGGGACACATATTGCATCGTTCCCACAAAAGTTGAACAGATTGTTTTTGAAACATCCTTTGCAAACCCAAGATCCGACAATTTGTAGATTATCTTGGGTTTTAAAAAGAAATTAGTTTAGCACATTTTTCAAATGTTCCTTAATTTCACTCTTTACCTGATTATTAGCGTCCACATAGCGAAGGATATTGTCCGGCTTGAGGTCTCTGTGAACAATCTCATGGCTGTGAAGAAAAATGATGGCTTTCGAAACGTGGTCCAGCACGGTCAGCACGTCCTTCTCAGGGAGGCCACAAATGTTCTCTGGCAATTTTAAAACGCTGCGAAGATTTCCCCCTGCACAATATTCCATAAAGAGGATGGGTGGGGCAGGTCCACAGGACTGGGTGACATCCTCTGGGACTGGTTCGGCGGCCCTGAGGTCAATCAGACGTTAAAAGTGCTGAAATTTAAATGAATTCATTTCCTTACACAATATATTGGCACTCCCCCATCGTCGTCATCAACTCGACCTCCTTTTTCCAAAGTCGTCGAAATTCCTCCACCATTTTGTCGCTGGCTTGACCTCCACCACCCCCTTTCCGAAGTTCGAAACGTTTCACAGCGTTCATCTTCCCTGTTTTGGACGATTTCCATAATTCCACTACTCCAAATGACCCTTGACCCAGGTTTCGGATACATTTCCACTCTGACTTGGGGTGGCTGCTCGGTTGAGCCATGATGATCACTTATTTTTTAGTTAATTTTTAAAATATCCGAAGGTTCTGTTGTGATTGTTCTACTTGATTAAATTGCCAATTGTTTATTTAATCCTTATTACTATCCTTGGATTGGACTATAAAACATTTATGGCAGTATTTAATTTAATTAAACATTAATTAAAAGTTACAGGCCACTTGAGATTTATTTAGTTAGCACATTGCATTGGCCTAATTCTGGATTCACACGGTTTTTTCGTCACCGAGCCAAAGCCAGAGCCAGGCTACTGCTTTCTCTTTTTCCAATGGTCCACGATGATGCATTCACTTTGTCTGCATGAGTCATGCAACAAAGTAAAAAATGCTAGAAAAAACATCTCGAACATTTTTTATTTTTTCATAAATTCTATGAAATTCAATTTTTAAACCACGGGGGACAAAATTCTATTCAGATTTTCTCTCATATTTCGAGCATTATTTGAGCCAACGACATCATTTTGTGGCGGGGTGGCGGAGTTTGACGCCGAGGGAGGTGTTGGCGTTGATGTCGATGTCGACGGGTTCACATCCACATCCCGGAACACAATCCCAGCCAAATGATTGATGATGCTTCTCTGGGAGAGGGTTTTCCAGGCGAGGAATCCCAAGGACGTGACGAGTCCCAGGATGGTGACGACGAGCAGCGTTATGCCCACACCGCCCAGGCCCGAGCTTGGTCCTTGGACATAAATCTTAAACTGCTTTTCACTCGTTCCCCCAAAATTTATAGCGATGCATCTGCTCGAAGTCGAGGTGAAAGCAATGAATTAAGGTCAAGCTCAATATCCACACCCATATTTTATTTAATACCAAACCAACCGGTAGTCGCCTTGTGTGTCGTGTGAAACACGGTGAAAGAGGAGGGAGGATGTCCCATTTTGTCGTTTCAGGCTTAAATTGTTTTCGTGGATGATTGTCTGGTTTAAGGTCGGAACAAATTATTTTTAAAAGTTTTTAAGAATTTAGCGTATTTTAGATTTGAACGAGCAAACCTTGTTATTTTTCTTCCATCGCACTGCCGGCGTGGGTGAGCCAGTCACTCTGGATTGAGGAATCAGAGGATAAGCATGACCTTAAACCTTAAACCTTAAAAATTGTGCATTGGACCTGCCTGCATTCTAAGACCTGCTCAGTCGAATTTAGCTTCCACTCTATCTCTTCGGGAAATGGATGCATAAACTCGGGCCGTTTTGTGGCTGCAATTTTAATAAATGCTCACTTTTAAAATATTGTCCAACATTTGGTTCTCATTGTTTAATACCTTGAACGTTCAGCGGAAGTGACTTGTTCACCCACGCAGTATCGTTCCACACCGGAACAAAACATAGGACTTCCTCCATGTCTTGCGTCACTTGAAGTCGAATGCTTTGAAAGGATGCGGAATTTGTGTCGTAAATGTCCACGATTCCAGGAGATTTGGTGTTTTCTATGAAATTAAAGGTAATCATGAAAATTGGGTAAACTATGCATTTTCTTTTGACCCCATCGACCCACCCACCCGGAGTAGGAAAGAATTTGAGGCTTTGATTTTTCCACCGCAAAGCCCACTGCATACCGTCGGAAAAGTAATTGAAACCCGTGTCACACGTGATCGTGATGTTTTGTCGCTCATAAATCGGACCCCTGGTCGTGGCCGAGATGTCGACCATATTCTCAGGAAGTATTTCACTCCATGAAAAATCTAAACAAAATTCAAATTGATAAAATTCTGACATTTTATGCTCCTTCTGCCATCCTACACAAATTGGTGCTGTGATTCCTTGGGAGCTCCGTGTAAAAATGTTTGACCACATCAATCCCATCCCCGAGGCATCGCAAAAGGCCGGAATCCTTGGAGTAAATCCGTTCTGACGTGCACCCACCCCTCCCACGCTTCCCATTGTTTGCAATTTGGTGGAGTTGATGGCGTCGGATGTCACAGGAAAAATTCTCAACGCAAAACAGGGTATGAAGTTTCGGAGCTTTGGAGGAATTGGAACAGCACACAATTTCCTGGGAGGATTTGTTAAAGTGGAGGGTGGCGTTTCCCTCAATCGTGGTGTTGAATTCGTGGTCAGCGTCTTTAATTCCTGAGGAATCATGGTCAAAATGTTGTAAAAAATGGTGAAAATGCCTCAATTTTTGTCATTTCTCCACCTTTTTTGACGCTGATGACCACAGACTCATCCTCATCGTCCCCCACGGAGCACTTGAACCGGCCCGAGGCCCCGTTGTATTGATACAGATTTATCCGGAAGCCATATTTTGGGTTGAACTTGATGAAGGGACTCTTTGTAAAGACCCACTCGGAATTGACCTCTTTGTACAGGTTCACGGTCACGCCAGGGTTGGAAACTCGGCACGGAAGGATGAGGTAGTGACCGTCTTTGGACTGGGCGACGACATCAGGCTTCCCTCCCAAAACAAGGTTTGAAGGATTAGTTCCTAAGGATTGATTTAAGCGGAGTAATTTTGAAGGGAATCATTAAAAACTTAAAATTGCCTACCACTCCAATATACGTAAATGCTTTTGACAACGTCCTGAGGATACTCGACCGAAACGCAGGAATAGTTTCCAGAAATGCCAGACTGGTCTCCGTACAGGTCAAGGGTACTTATGAAAGTGTTGCTCCGCTTGTTAAAGACATCCGGATTTGTGCGGAGGTACCGAACGCGAGTGTAAAATGATGGGTAGTTTGCGTCTTCCTGGGAAAAGAATTGGTCATTTTTAGACGCTTTAAAATGGTAAAGCATGTAAAATTCAAACCTGGTAATGCGCAATCCAGCGAATTGGGTATGTCGCATTACATTCAAATCCCAAACCCGTGATCTGACTTGACACGACAAACGTCTGCCCCTGGTCCAAGATGGATAAATAGCCAGAGGTCATGTTTTCAAAGTCATTCCTCCAATGACCTCCCATGTTCCTCTCTTCATGCTCAATCTCTAGCCATCGCGAAAGACCGATCCGAGGGTACTCACGAGGCCACCATGCTCCCACAAAATTGACCCAGGTCACAAGAACAAGGAGGATCAGAAATTGATGGAAAGCGTGGATTTTAGGCATTTTCTGGATGGACGGACTAAATGTATCTGACCACAAACCACAGTGGTCATATGTGTCAAAGTAGATGGGGATGGGAATCATGCTGGATTTTAGAGATGAAATAATGAACACCTTAATTATCCCGAGTGATTATTATTATTTTTGCATCGTCCATCATCAACCAGCCATTTCATTATAATGCCATTAAGCAGGAGCATATGCACTGGTTGCTTCATAGCGTGTCTTTTTATGAACATGGCAAAATGTTAACAGAGATGTACGCATTCATTCCTCATTGTTCTGTTTCGAATGAGGATGATGATCATTTCGGAAAACGGAAGTGGGGAGATGATGCATGATTGTGCATGAATTTCAACGGATTTCAATGCATTTTACACTGGTATACTCGTATGATGCGAAATAAATGTTACAGTTTTATTTCAGTAGTTTAATTCTTTACCGAATTTCTACATTGAGAGAGAGAGAGCTGCATAAATATTTTTTGAACTCTTTACCCACATCACGTACAGAACATAATGCTTTTTAACTAAACAATAGGCCAACACGGTAAAATGTTGCATTTCATTTCATAAATTAAGAACACACCAAACTCTTAAATAAACATAAATCACAACAAATAATTAAGAGACATAAATAAATTAAGTTTTAACTTTTAGACCGGAGTACAAAAAAATTACAAAATTCATTTCATGAACATAGAAAAAATTGAGGAGCAATAACGACGAAATCACAAATAAATATAATTTAAATTCATTTTTTGAGAATTGATTCCTTTGTTCACTCACTCACTCATGCTTTTGACTATGCTGGCTTGGTCGTTGGTTGGGTTGGAAGATTCGATCCATTGATTTGATTTCGATTTTGTATTAATTTCTTTAAAAAATATGTGGATTATTTTTTAGTAGTTTGACTACAATTGGCTGGTTGGCTGACGAGATTACCACGAACAATGACTAAATATCTTAAATTCTGTAAAGGCTACGTGATATAGTCCGTCAAATGTCAATACTTGATGAATGAGCTACTTATGAAAGTTGAGTTACAATTTATTGTGATGCATTTTCCTGGATCGATTGATTGGTTTTGTTTTGTACAGCTTTGTGTAAAAATACAGTGTTATTTTTGAACTCCTGATAATTTTGTGGTGATCCTGTCTGAATATGAGCTCATTGGCTACGTTTTGACAATAATTTTTTTCATTATCAGCATAAATCCACTCTTGTATAATTAATATCTACGGTATTTTGACTATTTTTATAACTCCGTCAGTCGCTCCCAGTCTGTATCCATGAATGTAGCACGTAAATATGGCCACTTGTGTACTCAAGTCCTATGTATGACGACTAGATTAGACTAATTAAAATCCTTTGACACCAACGGCACTCCTTAGCCACTCAAAGGTCACCCAAAACGTTAAACTCCAGGGCCCTGTAATATTGGTATTGATATTGATAAACATTTTGTGATTCCAGTAATTTTGCACCATTACCTAGCCGCATCCAGATAGGAAGAAAACCTTTATAAAGGGCAAAGAAGCCCTCATTCTTGATAGTTTTTTGTAGGCAATCTATAGAATTCTTGTAGTAAAGGCCAACCCCGTTCTCAGTCGGTTGATTCATGACCCTATGTATCAGATTTATTCAAGTGTCAAAAACTCACAGTATAAAAATAGACTGGACTCAGTCTTTACCTCGTTTTTACGACATCCGCCGGCGTGCCCAGGACCGTGGCCGTTAGCCCGGCTAAAAGACTGGACAAAATATGGACCCCCGTCCCATCCTTCATACTCGTGTTCCGAAGGAGAAAGCGTTTCGCAGAGTCGTACGTCGTCAAATCCCCCAAATTCACTAAAGCCCCGCGTTGAACGTTTGGGACGCACCCACGCCACAACCCCCGGAGCCCACCCTCCTTCCAAATCTTGGCCAAAGCCTCCCCCACCCCTTTCACCCGCGGAGGCTTCCCCTCCAACTTTCTCCGGCCCTCCATCTGCAGCTGGACTTTGACGAGGTCCATGGGATTGGCGGTGAATTGGGCAAAGCCCCCAACGATGAGGCCCGTGAGGGCGGCCTTGTGGACGGGATAGGATCCGTCCGGCTCACGGCCGAAGATATCATCCCGGATTTTTTCATACAGGGCCATCCGGATCCCGGAATAGATGACGTGCCGATAAAGGGCGGGTGAAAGGCCGGACCAGAGATGCATCACGCCTTCGTTGCGAACAACGCCAAGGGCGGTTTTGACCATTCCGTGGCGTTGGTGGGGGTTGGCGTTGTTTGGCGTCTGTTTTGACAATTCGCCTGCGATTTGCATCCGCGTTTTAGTCAGATCCAGGGGATATGTTACTACAAAATTGCAAAAAGAAAGGGTCATTTTTTGCAGAAAATAACTCATTGCAAAAAGCATGGATTTCAAATTTTAATTGCTTTACCAGTTTCTGCCACAGAGGCTGCAGCAAAGGCTATGCAGTACTTTTGGAAAAAGTCCCATCCCGGAGTGTCGTCTTTCAATTTGTCTTCGTGAACAATTAACATAGGCATTTTGAAAAGTAAGTTAAGAATTTGGAGGTATATTGTCAATACAGCACCAATTTAATTGATGAAATGAACGTTGTTTACATGGACCGGTTAAAAAGCCTAAATAATTCTCTGCCTTAAGCTATTTTCTTTATTAGATTGGGTTGGGAGTTGGGACCATCCGTTTGCTGGCTGAGTGAAGGATGGTCTAATGAATGATTTCTTAATGGAAGTATAAATGGTTCGATCAATGGTTATCTCATCCCTGCTAATTTTAGACTTAATTGCTCCACCACAGCTGAGAAGGTTTAATTGGGATGAGTTAGATTGGATCATATAAATATCACTCACGTGGATCAGATCAGTAGCCTTATTTATTTAAGTAAGGTAATGCTGCGAGCGAGCTAAATTATCCTCGCAATTTCCAATTGCCATGAAATGAATGATGCAATTACAGAGTGAGTGGGTTCAAGATAGGCTTTAAGAAGTAAAATGCATACCCTATCAACCGATCGACTAGGATTTTATTGGATTGCTTTAACAAGTTGACTAGTTTAGTTTAGTTGAGTTTAACTAACCTTGCGTACGATTAGTAAATGGTAGTGAGATATTGGTATTAAAGGGATATTGTAGTAATAATAGTATGCCCTGCTAATACTGATACTATGGGAGAGTGGGGTGGGCATTATTAGTCGTGTTAAATAATGTGTAAAGAACAAATGTGGAAAGCGTGTAACTCAAGTAGAACCAACCGAACGAAGCAAAGCAAAACCAACCAGCAAACCGATATCTTTCCTTGGTTCGGGTGAACAAATGCCATGCTGATCCTATGATGCAATAGGGAAATATATGTGCATGGAACAGATACATAGATGCATATGTAGACGTAGACCCTAGTCACCAGACCACATACAAAGTGTGTCGATACATACGGATTGGGTTCAAGTGTGAAACTTTACCTCGGGTTTTTAGGAGGATGTGTCCATGTCCATCAACCACTTTCCCCGAGTCGGATGGGCCACTAAAGAGTTGCATGATGACGAAGACTTGGTTTGGGAAACTTTCTCCACAAGTTGTCAACTTTTATCGGTTTTCTCATCCATTTTGTGGGAATAGAACGCTGTTCGTTCGTGACGAGGGTTCTGGGTTAGTTTTGGTAGAAGTGTCACCATTTAGGACAATTTAATGACATAATGATGATAAGGGAAATGACGAGAAATCGTTTCCGAACTTTCACTTTGATCCAATCATGAAACACATTATGAAATTATGCAATTCTTGTATTTTAATAAAGTAATTTTGTTGTAATGAGTATATTTCAGAGTTAGTTTTTAACACGGTTTACTGTTTGTCTTTTATAAATGTCTTTTAGTAATGCATTTTTCCACACTCACTCTTCAGACTGCAACACAAATCCACACTGAATATGGTACAACTTGACGAACATACATAAGTAGGTGTGATGAAGTATTTATAAGAAAGGTTTGTAAACAAAGCTGAACTGCATAAATAAATGAGCAGAGCTACATACGGGTAGGCATTGTACGTGTAGGTAACAAAGAGTTGAAGAGACAACAACAACAAATCTGATGAAGCAATCTTTGGACTTTGGACTTGCATAAAAAAGTGCAGCATGCATTTCGTATTGCAGGGATTGTTACGGGTTTCATTGTTGAATTGACAATCAACTGCATGAAGCATTTTTCTCATGATTTTTGGTGCCTACGTAGATAGTCATTGCATTTTCATTGGTAATTTCTACATGTTCCATCCTATTCCTTGAACAGACTTTCCACGGTACTCGGAATGCCCAAGATCACATGAACTCGCACTTCAAAATAAAACCTTTCAAATGTTTGCTCTGCAACTATTGCTTCAGCTTCAGGTGAATGAATTTGATGAAAGATATCGTTCACAAAGCATGGGGGAATCTCCCACGGCTTGATTTGGCTGAATTTTGAACATTTTGTAAGCAGCGAAGGTCAGTCAAGTCGAGCCGTGGGACATTCGCCCATGCTTTGTGTACCAAATCCTTTGATAAAAACACTGAAACAGAGCTATCAAATAAATCTCGTTAACTTATTTTCAGGTCAAACGTTGTTCGTCATATTAAGGTATGAAGTTGTTCTTTGTAGTAATCGAACGTATGAAAATGCATTCATTCAAATATTTCAATCTTTTTCAGACATGTCACACTGGGAATACCGACTTTCTCTGTCCTCATGGGTGTGGATGTACTTTCCAGAGTGAAGCTAGTTTGAAAGTGCATGTAAATCTAATCTGTACTTTGAGACCCTCTCAGAATCAAGAGACTGACCATGAGACGAGCCAGCAGAAACGTTTCAAACCTGTCATCAAGACTGAAGAGTCCCCTCCAACCCTCCGAGCTACATAAACTCATGATTTTGACGATAAACCTTCATGATTTTATTTTATGGAATGAAATTTCACTGAAAAGAAATAGTGCCCAAAATGACAAAATAATAGATTCCAACAAACACGCAATGATTTGTTCTTCTTTATTCAGAGTACCGGGATGCGTGATGCGCTCGACCTTCGTTACGTTGCAAAAAAGTTTAGCATGCTTGAAAAATGTCCAGTTTTTCCAGTCACATAAAGCACGGTTATTAATATTTTCAATTTTGCACAAAAAATATCTTCTGAATTTTTATGTCATCCTGATAAAAATGAGGTCTTCCATCATCCTCAACCTCGTTCTCCTCACCGGATTCGGTGGGTGTTACCGTTATTCCCCTCAAACTCCCGAGATTTCGCTCCTCGCCTGGGTGGGGTCTGGGGACGCTTACGGAAGCTCCGACTATTTGAAGACGCAAGCCTCCCACGACCTGGATCAAGGGGCCCCCGTCACCCTCGTAAATGGGACGGCGTACGTCCTCACCTCAGAGGTCACCATGATTGCGTTCATGTGCAAGGCGAACTATCCGGTTGAGTGGGAATTTGCAAATGCAAAGGTTTGCCAATTCTTCATCTCTTTTTTTGCGAATGTATAATTGCAAATTTCCGCAGTGGTTACTCCTCCAAGAAAAAACTTTTGGGCTGTACATCACAACCTCGCGAAGGATTTCGGATGATCTGGACTTCAAGAATGAAGCCGCGTACCGCTACTGGACGGAATTGGCGTTGGTGGGGGACTCCAGGATGTACGTGGGCAAATATTTTTGCAAAAGTAGTGGCCCCACTGGGGGATCATCATCAAATATGACGCTATTTTGGGAAGGTCTACACAAATTTGTAAATGCTCATCGACGAATATTTCATTAAAAGGAAATATTTTGGATTTTAGGAGGACCATCGGACACAATTTTTGTGCTGTCCGGGAAAAATGTCACCATCTACATTGAGTCGGATAACCGAGTAATATTTCCGTGTCATGTCAATAATCCATTGGCAAATGTAATCCTGGAACGGGAGGATGCGAAAATGATTGGCAAAAATGAGGTGTGTGTGGGCGAACACAAATTTTTGGATTTTTGCTCATCAATCATAAAGATAACCATTCTTGCCATTTTATGAAATCCGACAGAGTGACAAATGGGTTCGAGTACCAACAACTCAACCCCAGTGGGGGTATGGGCCGGAAGTTGGGTTTAGTTACAAAGGGAAAGTTGGGCAGGATGACGAGTACCCAAATCCAGGCCGATATCGATGCAGACTAGACAATCAAACAGATCAAATCTCGGATTCTGCGGAGGATGAGGACATTGTTCTCATCAATTTGTGGTTGGGTAAGAAATCAAAGATTGAAACAAAGCTCAAAAATCAATGCTTTCTTTCTATTCCAATCCACCATGCAGCCGTGGAAAGCGTCCAAATTGACAAACCAATCAAGTCCAACGCCACATTTGCCTACAACAAGAATACTTCTCAGTACGAATGCTGCTCAAGCTCGGCCACACCCCCTAAAATCATGGTGCATGCCTGCTGTGACTCTGGGACGTGTAAAGAGGTCATTACGGCCATGAAGACGCAGGTATTTGGGTCAACATTTAAACAAAAATTGAACTTTTTCACTGATTTACTCCCTCCACAACAATGAAAGCAATCCAGCATTTCCTCCCCCTCTCAAATGACGGCAGCCGTGAACCACTTTTACTCTCCGCAACTCTCCTCCATACTGGATCACAAGAATGGGAGCTGCTCTTCCGTGGCGTGGTGGCCGTCTGCGGTGGAGCTGGACATTGCCCAGTGCATCGGCGATGGAATAAGTTCTGTCAAAAAGTACATTTCCAAGAAATATGAGAACATTCCTTGTAAGTAAGCATCCTTCGATTTCAAAACCTAGACCCCCATTACAATGATTTACAAAACGCAGTCGACGCCTGGGACGATGACCACTCTCATGCTCAGCTCGAGGACTGGGTGAGCATCAGTTCGGCAAGATGGAGGAATCCCCTCGTGACCAAGGACAAGGGAAGGAATGACACTTTTCAAGTCTACTCCGGCTCAACGGTCGTCTTCCGGTGTCAAACTTCGTTCTACTTTTTTTCCCATGGCGTCCGATTTTCCACGATGAATTTGGCCAGCAAGGAACACGTTTTGCCCGGTATTTACATGGTCATGACTTTGGATTCCAATTTTTGTTGATTGCTTACTTTTTGCTCTCCTCAGACACGTTTGAAGCACAGGCTCGGAAAAGGAACCCTACATTTAAAGT
>JAQIWC010000247.1:0-11331 GCA_034694605.1 Folsomia penicula | reverse complement strand
TACAACGGAATGATATTCATCATAAAATCCATCAACTGTCCAGCTTTTATTTCTCATGTTGACAAGATCAGGCCAGCAATCCCATTGCGTCAACAACTTCCTTCTTCATTTCACCCAAAGGGGTCTAGGAAACTCGTCCATTCGCCAATCAGGAAAAGAAAGCCAATTTTGGAATCAACAAAGTCCAAACTAAAGTGCACAGCTTCCCCATTTTATATTCAACACCCCAAACCACTAGCATTGTTTTTAAGTTAAGCGATTCAACTTAAAACTTGACAAATTTCATTCATGTAAAATTAATGAAAAACAAAATTGTCACAGGTACAGAATTACACAACTAGCATTTGGGCTAAGCTTGGATTGTTGAGTGTCCACAAATATTTAAAAAGTGAATGAAAGAGAGCACAAGTTATGAATACAAAAAGGAGAGAAATATCCTGTAATTGTGCACAAGTTGGAAAGGAATTACTTTTAATTGTTGTTTGACATCGTGTCGTCGTAGGACCCATTAAACTGTCAACGAGAATGAGGCATGTGGCAGTTGTCATTGTGTCACCGAGAGATATATTTATTGGGCTTGCTTAGCTTAGCTTACTTCATTTTGTTGTGCTTACTCGGATGATGATGATGGTGACAATGATCCATGCAAAATATTCAGATGAAGAAAGTAATTTAAGACAGTGAGAAAAGTAAGGATTTAAAAAAATCCTTTCTAATCTAATCTAATACATGAATTACTTGCTACCGTATGACTTTAATTATGTTGCGTAATAGGATTATTGTGAAACTTGTGTAGGGTTAAGTCTTGAAAAGTGGTGAGTTGGAAGTAAAGGATTAAATACAACAGGAATTAAGTGCACACAACGATTTTAAGTTTGACAAGTAAGATATTTTTTTTTAAATTGTAGTTTTGTATATTTAGACGAAAGATAAAAGGTTAGATTTTGACAATGTTTTATGTAAAATTGTCCATTGAAATCTACTTGTGTACAACCCACATTATTTGCTTACTGATTCTTTCTGTAAAGAGTAGGCTCGACTGAACATTGTTTAAAATTCCAGAGTTGGCGATGAACTTCAAAACAAGGAAAGGGTGGATTGGAATTGACACTATGTAGTACACATTTGCTCGCTAGATGCATATGTATCTAACCACATCTTTATACTATTTTAATGCGTTGCAATGTAAAGATCCTGCCTTGTACATAACTTTTGCCAGAATAGATTAGGACAGAACATTTCAACCCGACACACAAACGGAAACAAATATTTCTTGAAAATTTTATTTTAAAATGCAAAAAAATCTCATACACTCAATTCCTGTTTTTGGAGGCTTGGCCCAAGAAGAAAACGTAACCTCTCATGCTCATGCTCATGTACATAATACCAATTAATTTTTCCCTCATATTCCTTCCTTTGCATCTCCTTAAAAATCTGCTCACATTTTGCAAACTCGGAATTAAATTTGTATCCCATCCCCATCCAGATAAGGTGCGAGTATGGATCACATCACGGTTGTGATGTTGTGTTGTGGGACCAATGCCACCATAAATCTACGATAAAATCCAAGATAAGAAAGATCAAAGATTTTCTGGCTCATTTTGCCCGTAGCAGCCTGACTTTGTTGAGCCGAACGAAGCAATATCTAAAAAGATAACGACCTATCCTTTGTCACTATTAATTTTGTTATCCACCTGACCATCCCTTTTTTCTGGTTTTTTCTCCTTCAAATGTAAGGAAATACCACCACGCAAGACAGGACGGACGGATGGACGGACGGACGTGGACAAGTTGTTCCACGAAAAAGGAAATTTGAGATGAGATAATTTTCAGAGAGGAGCAGCAACAAAACACCCTCAAGTCAAGTCACTAGGTATGCAATAAAGAAAAGGTTAACACTTGGATTAGAATTTTGGACTTTTACACAGAGACGAGTTTGGTAATTCATTCACTCACGCCCTGCGCAATCCTCCCTGGTTTGTGCATTACATCGTTGGCATCCCCACACACACACACGTACATACACCGGCCAGTATCCAAAAAAACAAGGTATAGCAAACATTGTGGTGGGTATAAATCTTTCTGACCAAAATCCAACATAAAATTTGCATTTTGAAACAGCCAAGCCCTTTCTTCTTCTTCTTTCTTGAGGAAAAACGTCAATTTTATTTCACTCTGCCAAGCCAACCCAAGAAAAGGCAAACTTCTTAAACCTGCCTCAACTCGAGAAACCTTTTTGCTCACGAATAAATTAGATCCATACACACGCCATACTTTTGGCATGGCATGGCCGGGGAAAGAACATCATTTAGGTTGAGCCTGACTTTATTAGGAACCACCAAACCGGAGATGGTTGGTTGGTTGGTGGTGGACCCGTCCATATCATTATTATCACCATCACCATCCTTTACAAAGTCAAAGTTTAAGTCAAGTCAATCCAACTTATTTGCAAAAGATGCAGTAAATTGCAAAATAATTTACACAATGTCCACTGTCTTTTTCCCAGTAATAATAAACTGGGATGAGATTGAACCTGCCTGCCTGCCTGCCTGCCTGCACCCACAAATGGCATGGCCTGTCAGGCAGCTTTCCTTGACTCTTTCTCCGACCATGACAGCGAGCCAATCTAGCATCAACAAACGGACATTGATAGGGTAACTGAAACCATTACTCCTACTCATCCTCCCATCCTCTTATCTTCTTTGTAAGCTGGGATGGAGGTGCAACGTGCAGTGCATGTTTGTGTGTGTGTAGTCCCTTTCTTATCTCCTACACTTGCAAAAAGTCATAGATCAGTGGTGGAATGGTGGAGAGGTTATTGCATGAATTCTCAGCTTTTATTTGATTTGATTAAATAATAAGCAGGATGGTCAAAAAGCTGACAAAGGAAAAGACGAAGAATAAACAACCCACCCAGACTTTTAGTTGCATGTTTAAAATCCTGGTTGGTTGGTTGGTTGGTTGGATGGATGGCTGGGTCTGGTCTAACACTTGGTAAATCTTTTTCCATATGCATTTTGTGGTTTGTTCCGTACTTCATTTATTCCATTTTTTTTAAATTTTGGAATAATAAAAAAAATACAATTTCATTCCAACCTGTTGTCTACTCACAAAGCCTGCATACAAAGTTAATATTCATTTTTGTCAGCAAATGGCATGAACTTGGTTTAACCCTACAATCCCAGGCCAACCTGCATGAATTCGTCTGCTCGTATGGCCGACATCGTGCAGAACCTCCATCTGCTTACAAATTTGCAAATTTATACTTCATCAACAAAGTATCAATTAGTGAGTAAGGGTTGGTCTCTACCTACCTCTACTTATTCTGCCAATATTTCATTGAATTGTATGCACGTATGTGCATTTCATACCCACACAGGGTTAAACAAAGACCGGAAATTTTTGCAGTTTTGCAATTCCGATTGGTTATAAAGACTGGTTAATCAGGAACTTGAAAATGTTTGTGTGCTTTGTATTTATGTTGCTCAGACGTACAGGGATCCAACCCCACAAGGCAAAGAACGGAATCTTGTATCTTGTATCCGGAATTTCAAATTGATTGATGGCGATTGAAACCCAAACGGTACACAGAATTATTGTTATTACGAGCAATCATAATATTTCATAAGAATTTTCAATCTTTTCCCTCCTTTTATCTCTTCCTACCTACAGATTTGTATAATTTATGTGCATGCTTCCAACCTACCTAATCAAACAAATCAATTCTAAACATACCGACTTGACTATTAAAAATTACGCATGTCTTGAAAATCTCATAAATTTATTGGATTCAAATATTCAGCAATTCTTCTCATTCCTGACATGATATAGATCTTAATCATGCATGGAGTTTGTGGTTTTTTATTTAATTATCCAAATCCCAGTGTATGAAGACTTTACAATATTTTATACGCATTCAAGAATGTGAGCTGAGATGGAAATTAAATTTTGCAATATTCATGCAAAATATATCATGATTCCATGAATTTGTACCGGACTTTACTTAACTCAAAGACCAGTCATCAACAAGTTCATAAGTCATCAGCGGGGAATTTTCTGCAAAGTAGTAAAATTCATGAAAATAAATCACCCATCCATCCTTTCCTTTTGAATCATACATACATTTGTACAATGTGTACACATGAAGATTTGTGTGGAGAAACCGGACAAAGGTATGTATTTTGTTTTTTGGTCTTATGAAGCTATCCAAATGCAGAGGTTGCATTCTGGATTGAGGGCAGCTCGCAGTAGTTTGTGTGGAGTTCGGAATACCTGTTATTGGTATTAACCTTGAATGGAAATTAATTATTGTTGCAACATGGAAAATCTGAATTTTGCGAATTTAAAGAATCCTCTCTAAAGTTTGGTATGAAAATTATGCATACCCAACCCATTCAAAAGATGGTCCTTTCCGTATACAGTCAACATGGATGGAAGGATGATGGATAAATTTAAGTTATGTAGTCAAGGAAGACGAACGAGGCGTAGCATTGCATGATGATGAATATGGTGAAGATGATGGAACTCATTAAGTGCTCCATTACGTATGCATATGACACATCAAATGTTTTCTGCGAACCTTACTTAAGCAGTAACTAATGGAAAAACTTGTCTTACCACTTTTGATGAGCCTTGTTTGATCTCAGGCTGACTTAAAAAGTCGGGCTTTGTGTCTGCGTTGAGCAAATGACAAGTCAGAGAAGCAGTTTGAGTCAAAATCGTAATCAATCCAATCCAATCCTATCCAATCTCCTGCCAAGAACAATCCAATCCAACCAACTTCAAAACCAGAATTCAATATTCTGCTCAGATAGGAGAGGAGGAAGAAAGGTAAGAAAACGGCAAACCTGTGAAAAAATCAAGGAAAAAGAGGAATTAATACACACACGACACATCCCATGCAGATATTGTTATTATGATTATTATACCCACACTGACAGTAAACCTTTTCTTTGGTGGCATTTATTTACCCTTACTGGCCTCCCTCCGGATTTGCACGTACATTTGCAAGTCCATATGCATAACAATATTATTTTGATGGTCTTAAGAAACAGATATCAAACTGGGAAGAGAGGATGAGATGAGACAAGATGAGTTGTATCATCCCTGTTTTTTTCTGTGTATAATGTTAATAATTTGTGGAACGGAAAACTTGTCCATAATTTACGACCAGTAACAAGTTCATGTATGAATTCCTATTGTCCTATCCCAGTTAAGTAATAAATAGTTTTTCTCTTAAATTGGAAGGAGGATAATCCCACAACCAAATCTCAATCCCACCATGGATGCACTCAATCGTCCGGTTAGATTACATGTGAAATCATCACCTCAGAATTTATTTAGTGGTTTCATTCGTAATTGAACAAGTTGGAAGTTTGGTTTGATTTTGTGGAGGCAGGTGCAGCAAGAAATACGTATCAAACCTCTTTTTGCTATGTGATGCTACGTCCTTCTTTGTTCTTCATCAAGATGTTTCTTTGTTGCAAAGGATGGATTACCTGCCAAAGACCAAACACAAACAAAGCAGCCAACCCGATCCACAACTACCTGTTGCATGTTGGATGCATGTGACTTAATTGCTTATTATTTTATTGAATTATTGGCAAGAACCGGGTTCACCACCGAGACATTTTGTAATTAAAATTTACATAAGAATGTAATTGTTGTAAAGATAAAAACATTTTAGGTGGACATTTTGTTAATTGATGTGTCTCAAATGCATAGCAAATTCAAAAGTCTCGTGCCAAATGTGTTTAAAATTTTACTCAAAAAAATAACTAAGTAACTGCCAATGACACTAATACAGGTTTATTTGCTGTCAATACAAATAATACTAATTTTTGGCAACTAATTGTATGAGGATGATTTGAAAGGAGTTACTCTTTGCATTTTCAATCATAATAAAATTTCATGCTTCATCTTCAATGAATGAATGAATATTTGGATTAAACAACCGCAAGACAACCCGCTTATCGACTAGAATTGACCCAACCAATTTTAAATCTAAACAATAGTTAACAACTATACTTTAAATGTATGCATTGTCTTAATCTATTACAGTTTGATCAATCTATATAAATAAGTGATAAAACAATTTTTTTTATTGTAATTGGATAGCTTTATTTGTTGTCTATTAATTTCATTCATTGATAAATTTTGCTAAAAATGCTCAGCCCAGACCGTTACATGCCATATCTGCCTTTGAAACCTGGTGCTGATTTCCCTAAATACCTGAAACACATGCACACACAAACCACATCAATTTGTGGTAAATCAAAAAAAATAACCTTTTTTTGTGTGTAACACCATCATCACATCACAAATTTCACCGCAACAATTTATCATCCAACAATTTCTCTAAAACCAGGAAAGGACTGGGTTCTTTATTTTCCACAAATTGAACGGAACCTTGAATGGGATGGATTTTGCATAATTTTATCATAATTTTAAATTAAAAGTTTATAAAAACATGCCGACTTTGGCTGAGTGCTTCATCATTTGTCCATCACTCTTGTTATTACAAAAGGTGCAATTTGCAAGAGAGAGCAAAGTTCCTCATCATCATTGCACAACACAACAAAGATATGATTGAATGGGATGATTTCCTGGGAAAATTAATTCTGGCCGTGGCTCATCGTAATATTCTGGTCTGGCTGACGGACTGGCTTCGCCAATTTTGTGTGTGTGATGATAAAGCCAAAGTCAAGGAAGAGTTTTCAATTCCTGGGATCATGACCAGACAACTCGTTCAGCAGCATACCTTCAGTTCATTCAGAGCACCAAACTCACTCACAAACCCATAAGGAACGGGACGAGTGCTCGTGCATGAATGCGTTCAAACATGCGCGAAGGTCGCTCATGACCTTTGTTGACTGAATGCATACGTTTGCAAATTGTGTGTGTACACACATTTCACATCAAAACAGGGAACAGCTCTGCAGTGATTGAGATTTTTATTATTAATGTGTTTTATTTATTTATTCATTCCACTGAGTATAATGAAAGTAGGAAGAGTTTGCTCGTTAGTATGTTGGGCTGGGTTCTAGTTTACTTGTGTATCTTCATAGTTATGCAGATGCACATATGCCCATGTCCACAAACAGCAGAGTTGGTCAGGGAAGCATACATATAACTTTACCATGGAGGGTGGGAATACACAAATAAATAAAAAGGACTCACTGTTGACTCTGTCATTTATGATTTTATTGAATGTGGATCAACCGAATGGGATAAAAAAAATTGGATTAGTCAAACAGAGTTTCGTTGTTGGTTGTTTTGTAGGAACAAGTGTTAAATGAGATGACACAACCACTACAACAAACCCTGCACGTAAAAGTACGTGTGTTGTGAGATTTAGATTGATTTAAGAACTATTTCCTGATTCGTTACGTCTCAGGACATAAAATGACATGAAATATGGCATGTGTGAGTTGTGCCTATTTAGAGTCTCAGCCTGCCTCAGTCAGTCCACGTAGTAAAGCATTTACAGGATTGAAAAACTTTTAAGTTTTTTTTTTAGTATAACCATCATTCAAAATGTGTGGAGAAAAAGCCATGAAAGGATGATTTATTTAGTTCCGGATTCAGTACAGATACTTGATCCTGATGCACCAAAATACACAAAGTTTGTTAACAAATTCAAAAACATTGGAGCAATGAGAAATGAAATCATGGGGAACTTTCCTGTTCCCAAGCAGGGAAGAATAACACACGAGGATGAGGATCATGAATGGGTTCGTGCTTTGCCATAAATTTAATGAAATGAATCGCATCCAACACGACCAAACCTTACACCACACCACTCCACTACATGAAGTGTAATCTTTTGCAAACTTATTATTGGCAAAGGAAAAAGAATGCGGTAATCCCTTCAATTTTACAGATTGCAGACTGCACGCCAGAGGAATGCAAATTTAAATCAATGGATACCAGTTTGAACCACACGAAGATGGGGGGAGAGAGGTGGAGTGTTCATGTTTTCATGATGAAAAGATGGATAAAGAAACGTTTTTGTGGATATTTTATGTCCTGCACATGCCCGACAACTACCTGAGTTTGCTAAAATATTATTTAAAATAAGCACCGATATGTACGGCCGGCATGACCATTTGTTGAAGAGTTAAGGAGACATATTTGGGGAAATAACTGCAACAACCTGTTTCATTTTTGTTAATTGAAACTCGGAAAGGCAACTTTTCAAAGCAGATTGGAATCAGTGATCCAAGCGATGTTGAGCTTGGTGATGAGATGAGAAGCATTTGATGTACTTCATGGACTACACACCACAGGAGGAAGCACCCGTTCAGTTTCAATATGGTCCCCTTAAAATCTCATTTTTAAAGATTGAAAAAATCGATAGAAAAACTTTCAATATCAGGAAAACATTCCACCCATCCAAACATGGACGGATTGATAAATATCTTTCAAACAGCATCCCATACATCACATTTTTCCAGTTTCTTTTCATAATTATCCTAAATCTTGCCGTTTTAAAGTCGTGGATATAACTCGCTCAATCAATATAATAAAGATACCAAAGTCGTGAGTTGCGTTTTGTCGTTTTGTCGAGTTGCACGGGAGGAACAGTAGTAAAAAGTTTGGGTTTAACAGCTATCAAAATCCGGTCCTGTCTAGGAACAAGATTAACTTTATGAAAGAAATATATCAATTTGAAAGACAAGGATTCATAATTCGTTCATTTTATGACCACGCACACTGTCACAATAAAAAAGGCAAAAGTAATCGAACCGACCGACCGTCCGATACCTTCCTGAGTTGACCATCAGGGTCAACTCCGCATCTCAAAGTTCAATACATGTGCTCTGCACGATTATTTAAATAATCGTTGTATTTTGGTGAATCTTTTCCTGTTAAATTTAAATGTGGTTGCGTAATATTTCCCGTTGCAACTAAAACTGCTTTCATGGTTGGGCTGGATGTTTGCAGAGAAAAACCTTTCGCCTATTTTTTCAAAAGAATTAGTTCTATACAAAGCATTTTAAAATACATTGATCGGTAAAAAAAAAGATTGAATTATAAATTTGTGAATCATTCAATAGTTAGTCTACAGAGATGGACAAGACATTTCCACAAAATAGCTTCCTCCCCTGAATAAACCAATTCAGTTCAACTTAAAATCTCATCAACACCACAATTTGACGGGAGATTGGCAAAGTTGAGAGTAACGTTTTAATGCTAATCGTAATTTCGAGTCAAGTCAAACAAGGGAGAGTGAGTGAGTGAGTGAGTGAGCTAGTGGCTTAAGTTTGGAAACAGTTAGTTAAAACGCAAGACGATATGTTTATGTGTTTATGTTATCTGTCGTTCTTTCCATGATAATTTACTCACTTCCTCATTGCTTCCGCCTAGCTTACACAGACAGACCGATGTGACTGTGACTCGATCCAATATAATTTGACCAAGTTAAATGCTAAACTCGGCTTGTTTCGTGTTCTATCTGTGTCTGTAGGCAGAGGAAAGAGAGATTAGATGTGATACCTTACATATTTCTGTAATGTGACGTGATGTGATCAGAGTGCAGATTTCATCCATCCATCCATCCATCCACTTAACCACACACCAAACCACACCACCCAAGACAATGAGACATTTTAGGATGAATCCCTTCTTAAATGGGATGGGGAGTATGTGCATGGTGAAGTATGTGGAGTGAGTGAGTGAGGATAATATTAAAGATGAAATAAATAGAATAGGTCGTGGTTGAAACTAAGCTACGCTAGTCAAGTATTAAATCAGGCAATGACGTGTTTCCTTGCTGATTTTAAAATTAAGTAATGAAGAGGCGATGAATTATTGGATTTTAATTAATATCAGCTAATCCATCGTTCATTTACCATTGTAATGAAGGGTGAAAGCACACATCAAGTGTATGATCAAAGTCATCATCATCATAAGTAAAAAAAAATTAACATTATTTACAAAAAATTGTAATCTCATAAATAGCTCAAGTTTTTATATGAAGGATAAATATGCTCAAATTGGGAAGTAAAATATGGGAATTCGGCAAAGACCACAAAATTTGGAACATGTTGTTTATTTTGAAAGTAAGCCTAGGCCGTAAAAAATATGAGTCATAGTTAGTCCTAGAGAATATGCGTGTGAGTTGAAGTAGTTGTGTCATTTGGTGGTATATTAAGAGAATTCCGCAAACTGACACTCCAGTCAATCTCACGGCTTAATGGGATTTTTATTACAAGACTGACACGTCGGGCAGACGGAACTTCTCACAACTCATCATCATCCGCTTCCGATTTTTTTTCAGACAAACGAAAAGAGTTAAATTTGCAGTGGCAGGCTCGTTCCTTATCTGCTCCGTATCTGTTAAATCCAATATTTTCAGTCAGCACTGATCCATGTCCGGGCTCGTTATAAAAAAAAGATGCTACTCGACTGAAACGACTTGGCTACTTGCACACATACATAAATACGCTAATGCAATTTTACTGTTTGTTGATTTTTGAAGATGTAAAGTTGGCTATACAAGGCCCATTAAATTCAAATATTATGATGAATTTGAAATTATATTTGATCCATTGCTGAACCAAGGAAAAAGATAGAAGAATTGCAACAAATCAAATGAATGACATTCAACAGAAAGCTAATTATATGAAGTAAGTTTATTACGAGTTTTGCCAAATGTCATTTGATAATATTATCACATGAAAATGAGCAAGTGTTAATCCAACAATTAGCTGTGTTCATGAACACAGTTTTCACAGCTATCAGCTCATTCGCTCGCCTTTGATTAAATTGAAAAAATGAAAATTGATTTTCTTAGGGTGACAAGTTGTCTCCCCCAAAAAATTAATTTAGTTTCAGTTAAGAGAGGGTAACTTCCCTGGAAATGTTTGACAGTGAACTTTAGCCTTCACAGAATTAGTTAAGCTTTCTTCATTTTTCAAGAAATATATTTTTTCAGGTGTGGAATCCACACTGTGGATAAACCATGTCCCTTGTCTGTATTACTGTGCATTTCCATACTATCTCACATAAGCAAAACCCTCATTTCTTCAATTTAAACGAATCAATTCTATTTTGAAATTCTATTTTGAAAGAAGATGGCACACAATGAACGGGGAAATCGCCCTCCGGTCGATTTCGCTGAATTTTGGATATGTTGTAGCCAACGACATGCTGAGCATCATTAAAACTGCACTCTAAGCTCTGAGGTCATCCGTTGACCTCTGGCGACTGTCCAAAGGTCACCCTCTTTTTCCATTTATTTTTCCATTTTCTGTCGGATTTCTCAATTATGAAGGTCAGCAGGGTCAAGTGTGATACATCGTTGGAAAGCCCTTGAGTATACCTTTC
>JAQIWC010000246.1:0-11332 GCA_034694605.1 Folsomia penicula | reverse complement strand
CAACAAAAATTACTGACCCTTGTTTTCGGAGAGTTAAGTCTTCGTGGAGCACTTTTGTCTCAAATTGTCTCAGTCAGTCAGCCATTGGCATGTCAGTGTCTTACCCTTGAAGTCGTGATGACTCACACAATACTGATGTTTTATTAACGAGACGTGATGTTGATTTTGATACGAATGCATCACCCTCATTGTCATATTTTCACACAGAGTAATTACGAAAGCAAGTGAAAGTGATCAAAGATTCATTGTTCTTCCTGAAAAATAGGGATGTGCATGAATTTGGTTAATTATGTAATTGGGACTGATTTCTACAGGTTCAACTAAGTTCGCTGTAATTCAGACTTGGTTATGTATTAAATACTTTCATTTATTTCCTCATTTTCTGCATATTCCTGTTTTACTCAAGTAAGCATGCATGCAAACATCACCAATTGATGGGTGGAATTGATTGAATTTGTTGGGAATCCGAATTCTTTGCAAAAACTTAATTACTTGATGTCATGCAACTGACTGACCATAGAACGTCCGTCACTCACAAAGACTCACAAAGTCAATGCAAATGAAAATGAAACGATTTTAACTTAAGGGAAACGTAAGACCCACAAAGTTTAGAATTAGATTAATCGTGATTCGTTGTATTGCACATCGACACAGTTCATACGGTGGTGCAGGATTATGCAATTTAATGAGTTAGTCGACTACATTTTGATTTTTTTCACGACTCATGGTAAGAAGTAACTTTTAGAATTGTGTGCTCATTGTAAGACTTTTTGCACCTTCAGTCTAGTAACCGTGATGAATGAATGGCAAAACGAGCTACAATTGTAAAATTAAGTTTTGAATTTAAGATTTGAGCAACTGAATAGTTAGTTTAGTCTAAACTAACTATTCAAATTAAATTCATATTTTTTAGCTATGCCTCAGGTACCAAGTAAATCCAGGATTTACCTCGTTGACGAAGTGGCAACTACTTTTTAAAATGGCAGTCCCATAATTAATGGGACAGTCGTAAAGTTCATGAAATGTAATTTTAACAAGCGTAGTTTAATTGGCAATGATTTAGAACTTCATAACTAATTGTATGTAAATAATTCCTGAAAAAAGTTCAATTTCAAACTGGGATTATGATTTCTTGGAACGCATAGACAAACAAGTTCACAGTTTGATTGATATCCTGTTCAAATCAACTATTTATGAATTAGTAGCCACGAAGAAAGACAACACGCAATGTCAAAGGGACAATTGTTGGTTGGACGTACGAAAAAATGTATGCATTAATTTCGGTTATTTATTTGCATCATGCGTTTGAAAAGAAGCCGGTTCATAATAGTTTAGTTTAGTGGTTCATTGCTTTCTTTGCTCAATTTACATGAATGACCAGTTTACTTGAATGTTTTTAAAAACTAAAACAAGTTCGCATCACGAAATGCAGCTTGAAACAATGTGTCCCGACCACCCGAAATCATACACATTTAACTGATCCGGTAATAACAACCCCAGTCAATTTAACCATTTTCAACAAATCTCGACATACGGATTGAACGGGGAAGGCATTCTCAGTTGGTTGCATATTATCTCAGCTAGCTAGCTGTAGGCACGACAAGAAGAATTGCCAACTACCTGAACTTTTCAATGACTTTTTTTTTACTTCTGTGACGTAATTTGTGAGTTTCAAATGTGAGTTCAGTATTGCCCAGACCAAAATACAGTCAATAAGGTTTGACATTTGATTGTGTTTTGGTATTCATCTTCAGTATTGTCTCAAAACCCATCAATTTGGCGTGGGTTGAGTTTTGTGCCACGGCCAGTAAGGACATACATGTACTGGATGAAATTAAGCATCTCATCGATCTCAAAAGTCTCTACCTACACAGGTACCGTATATTCAGTATGTTTTTTTGCAAGGCATTTTTTGCATGTATATATTTTGATTGTTCGCAATGTGATGTCCATTCTAAGAAAACAAGACATTTGGTTTTTGACAGGCTTTAGATATTATATAATCATAATTAAAATGTGTTTCAAGCCTTAACCTGCGAGTCAACTGTCGGTGGTTGAGCTTTGACCAAGCTTTGGCCAAGCTTTGAGAAAACGATTTGTAATTTTTTTTACTCTGTGGACAGTGACAAAGTTTACCTTTACAAAAAACACTGGGTGGTTAAAGTTTATTCTGGAAAAATACCTCATGGCTTTCATTGAGTTCAACAAATTTGAGAGACGCTCCATGGCTGATAAGAATTAATCAATTAATTCAATCCAAGTTCAGTAAATCCATAAAAATCTCATCTCTCTCCCTCTCTCACTTATCGTTAGTTAATCCATATTGAATCAAAAAGTCTGTCGTCAGCAGAGGATGACATTTTGTGAGGAGGAAAGTGCAGTGATTCCTTGTGGTGAAGACTACGAGGTCATTTTAAGGTGAATTTTTAATATCCCAAGATCAAAACGTGTCTTTGACCAGACTGAGTTACATATATTCGTTCCATAATGCTCGTATTTCTTACCCAAAACGAGCCAGGATAAGGATTGAATGTAATTTTGGCAGTCGTCTTGTATGATCTCATAAAGGCTCTTTATTGCTCCAAATTGAAAGCAAGTGAATAGATCACCACTGCCACTGTCAACTCTGACATTTGTCTATGTGAGAAAGAGACGCTGATTGTAATTATCAAGCCAAAACCGATGAGATATGGATAGATTTGCTCTTGACTTGCTTGGAATGAATGTCTTTTATTCACAAATCTAGCAAAGGGGATGAGGTAGTGCTTATGTTGCAAAAATAATTAAGACATGTCCACCCCACCCTAATGTCATGCACGAAATTTGTAGTTTATTACAAATTCAGTAATGTTTCATGATTAATGTGTAGCATACTCATGATTGGGATCATATACTTGATTTGATCACCAATATCCATATTTATTTTAAAGAAGCGTCTTTGGACTCGCACTCGTCAAGTTCACTCACTCTGGACTGGAAGGACAGTTCTTGATCCGGCCATTTTCACCCACATTTTACAGAAAATTTAGAATAAGTGCAAGATAACTCAGATGGAAACTCATCGGTCGCGACTTGCAGTCGCGCTGGCCTTAGTGGCCTTAATTGTCCCTCCGATTTTCTCTGGTAAGCTGAGACACTTTATATGCAAATTCATATTTTAAGAGTATTTTTAATATCAGTTGCATGCAATTTTTGATTTCGATCTTTGCGTCATGTTCAGACTTTCACCGTTTGCTAATTAAGGATTTGAGTTTAAATATTTATTGTTGACATTATTGCATGCAGTCAGAAAATGCATATTTTACACGACATAAAAAAACTAATATTACTGTGCTAATTTATTTTCAGCACCAGCCACAAGGTCAACTTCGTGTACTCCTGTTTGCAGACAAAGTAAGTTTATTTGCATTTTAATCTTTGTTACGGAAAGCATTTGGCAATTTTAAAAAAAGGTTTAGAAAACATGAATCCATTATTTTTACATTTGCAATCCTGATTTTTTGTTTCATTGCATAAAATTTGTTTTTTAATCCACAAATATATTTGCAAAATGAACTTTCTGAATGTAATCGACATAAAATGGGGTTAAAATAGTAGAATAAAATACACGAGAGATTTAATTATCCCTTGGTATTAATGATGACGCTGGATAAAATGCATGCATCAATAATTCATCTTTTTCATCACCACGCCAGGTCAAGAATCCAGGATTCGTTATCAAGAGGGAAAATCTTACACTTATGGATTTGAGACAGAAGTTATCACCCAAGTATTAGGTTCCACCGATGAGATCAGCAAAATAAAGGTCAAAGGCCAAGCTGTCATTGCTGTGCAGTCATCTTGCGACTTTGTCCTTACCCTCCAACAAGTCGCTATCCAGAGTCCAAGTGGACAGGTAAAAATTGCAAGATTGCATGCTTGAATATTTATGCCAAATAAAGACTAAAAATGAAATAATTATTAATATTATCCCATGCTTAGGCCATAAGTAAAGTTGACGATATTGAAGGATCATCTCTTCGATTTTCTTATCAAGATGGTCAAGTTGAGAGCATTTGTGTGTCTGAGGATGATCCAACTTGGTCAGCCAATGTTAAGAGAGCCGTCATTTCTATGTTGACCAATACAGCGGACAAAGCAATTGACAATGTTTCAACTGAAGTATGAACAAAATCTAGTCATGATTTCATAAAAAAAAGAAATGAGTTCAGTTTTTACATTTTCAAAAATTAGACCGATATTTCTGGCCGATGCCCAACCACCTACACCGTTTCTGGAGATAAGTTTGTGAAAACAAGGAATCTGAATGCTTGCTCCAAGCGTGACGGAGGTGCCACCGTTTTCCTGGGCGTGCCATACGACGTGCCTGCCAACGTGGTAATTTAGATAAATGTTTTTTAATTTACAAAAATTCCGTTATTTTCCACATTTCAATAATTTTCCTGCTTCATACATAATCCTCTCAGAAATTCAACTCTGCATCCGTGATTGATTCTGTGCTTGAATGCACCCAAGACTTGAACAGCGCCGGAGTTTTCCAACAAATCGCTTGCACTGAAAACCATCAAGTCCCATTCCTTGCCACTCAGAGTACAGGAATTCATACCGAAATCAAATCCAACCTCAACCTCGTCTCAACCCAGAATGGAATCACAAAGGGGTCCAAAGTCCCCACCAAACCATCCTCCATCCTCTATGACCACAACGAGAATGCGGATGCACAGCGACAAAAGCTGACGGCCTCCCGAGCTGTTGACTTTGTCAAGAAAATTTGCCAAGAAATTGAGGATGGGACTGTTTCATCCAAAGTTCCGGGACTCTATCTCCAATTGATCAAAACACTGAAATCCGTTCGGAAAGAGGATGTCAAGTCCATGTATGAAAAAATCTCGGTCGGAGGAGGGTGTGCTAGGGCGACGGAGAAAATGAAAACGATTTTCGTGGATGCTGCCGCTAATTCCGCTTCTGATGGGTCGATTGCCTTCCTATCTGAGCTGCTAGCCAAGGATGAGGCTGGATGTCATACAAAATCCTTGTTTAATGTGAATGCAGCCTTTACCCAACACCCAGACGTTGCTGCACTGACCGGATTGACGGCCCTGATCTCAAAGTCTGATGTTGAGGTTGAATACCTCCTCACGGCTTCCGCCGTGGCTCACCAGTATTGTCGAATGACGAATGCCAACTGTGGATCCGTGCCAGAGTACAACAACCTCGTGAACAAGATTGCACAAAATGTCCGTTCCGTATCGGATGAGGAGGAGGAAGGACTTCGACGTGTCATTGGGGCCTTGCAAGCCCTTGGGAATATTGATCAGCTTAGTCCACCCGCTGTCACGGCCATCTCTTCGTTGTTGGATAACAAGGACACGAGTGAGAGGATCAAGGTCCGGGCTCTGGATGCGTTCCGAAGGGACCCTTGCCAGGAACAGTTGAAACAAAAGGCAATGGCCATCTTTGCGAATAACAAGGAGTCTTCCCACGTTAGGATCCAAGCCTACTTGACCGTTTCCAAATGTGTGGAGCAGAATGATGTGAATGCTTTGCAAACAATTTTGAACTTTGAACAGTCCAGCCATGGTAAAGCTCTCTATCCAATTATTGATTCCATTTATTTTTAACAAAAATTTAATTTAATTTTTCTATTTTTATTTTTGTGTCCTCTTAGTCGGATCCTTTGTTGCAACCCACATTGAGAACATGGTAGAATCTGCCAGTCCTTCTAAAGGCAGTGTGAAAAATATCTTCCGTCAATTTACAATCCCAGAAGGTCTTCGTAAAGATGTTCGCAAATTTTCAAGAAATAGCGAATACTCGACATTCCTCCCTCAACTCAATGTTGGTGGATCTATGGAAGGGAACATGATTTTTTCTGCAGGTACATAAAAATCATGCTCATTCATCAATGAATGGAATTGGTCAGCGAAATAATTTCCTCAAACTCATTTCCCCTTTTTCTCCAGACTCCTTCCTCCCACGAATGACCTCTGCCAATTTGACACTTGATGCTTTCGGAAGATCTTACAACTTCTTCGAGGTTGGGTCATTTGTTATAAAACGCCGAAAATAAATAAACAAATCCTTGACTAAATGAATGATTCATGTCATAGTTTGGACTCTATGCCGAGGATTTTGAGCACATTGTCGAAAAATATTTGGGTCCTGCAGGGAAAATCCGTCAAACGAACCTGGAGCATCTCATCAGCCAAGGCTCGGAGAAGCTGTCAAACTTTGTTGAAGGTGTCCGCTCCCGATTTAGGCGAGATGTCAAAATCGACGCCAGCCAAAATGAGATTGACGCCATCAAAAATAAAGTTGACATTGAGGAACGAACTGGAGATCGTGGAAAGGGAGACATTTACATCCGCATCATGGGCACCTCCATGCTGGTGGAAACGTTCCAAGAAACTCAGCTGAAAGAAGGATCCTTATCTCAAAAATTCAAGTCGGGAATTCAAAGGATCATGGAAGGAGCTAAGGATCACAAATTTGACATAACTCATCCCGTCGTATTTGTGGATGAGGAACTTATCCTACCAACGTTTTCCGGTCTTCCCTTGAACCTTGAGATTGAAGGAAGCTCCGTCCTTTCCATGCAAATGAATGGAAACATTGATGTGGCGGCCATTTTCCGAGGAGATAATTCAGACACTCGAGCAAAGTTTGTGCCCAGTGCGGCAACCCTCATCAAATCCAGGATGACGGTGGGGGCTGGACCAATCGAATCAGGTCTTCAGCTCGAAGGGAAAATCCACTCTGCGGCCGGCGTGGATGTGAAGTTGGTCAAAGAAGATGACAAATTTGAATTCAGATTTAATCTTCCTCAAGAAAAGACACAAATTATTGACGTACGGAGCTTCACTCATTTTATTAGTATTTTAAAATAGATATTAAAATAGA
Source organism: Folsomia penicula (assembly GCA_034694605.1). NCBI lineage: Eukaryota > Metazoa > Arthropoda > Collembola > Entomobryomorpha > Isotomidae > Folsomia > Folsomia penicula. Next base: position 4,432 of record JAQIWC010000246.1, on the reverse strand, counting down.
TATTAAGTTATTTTTTTTTATAAAAAACACAGGTACGGAGCGATCTTTATTGGGTGGAACAGCCCCGAGATAGCATGGAACAAAAGACTCTGGTTCAAAATAAGATGACCACAAAGTAAGGGATTCAATATGAACTACGGAGTTCATTATTGTATTTCATTTTTCATGAAATTAATTTTTAGATCCCTCATCAATAATGAGTGTGTGACAACTTTCTCCACCGTTTTGGGACTCAAGGTCTGCGCAGACATGAAAATCCCCCAAGTTTCTCGCTCTGCTCCCTTCCCCGTTCTAAATGGACCAGCCATTTTCTCTTTGTCCGTCGAAAAGTCAGAACCTCAGATGGAAGGGTATTATCTCAAGATTGAGAAAGATTCGACAGGTAAAAGCTATAATGATTGAATTGATAAAGATGCTAAAAGAATTTGTCAGAAAATGATTCCGCTTCATACTAAATAAATTCAATCAATGATCAATTTTACAGACGCAGAAAACTGTGGCGTCAAATTTTTGTTGGACACTCCTGGATCTCGCACCAACCGAAAAATCTCTGCTTCACTGAATGCTTCAAAGTACAAATCCTCCACACCCGAGTACCTTTTCAAGTTGGAGTCACCCTGGACCAAGTTGGATGTGGATTACAAGCGATCCTTGACGGATGACTTGAAGGGAGTCGAATTGAACATCGTCTCGGATGGGGATGCATACAACGGTAAAATCCAACTCAAACGGGTGAAAGCAGGAACTGTGAGCAAATACGAGCCAATGGTTGAGTATCGCTTGCCCGGAAGTAGCAGACCAGTGAAATTGATTGAGGGACAAGTTGTTCGAGTGGAGGGGCAAAGGAAAGTGGAAATCGATCTCCGTACAACGGGACCCATGAAATCTTTGAGGGGAAGTGTGAAAGGTATGCATCAACATATTTATGTAAATATGTACTTGTGTATTTCATTTATGGACTTTGGCATTTTTTGAATTTTAAAAATTAAAATTAAAATATTTTCACAAAGGAACCATTGAGATCCCAGACAAAGCAGATGGATTTGAAGTGAAAGCCAAAAATCTTGAATTTGCATCCGAAGTTATTGGAAAAATTGAATTTGATGGGCACATGACCCGTCACCGTCATGGCCTTAGCACCAAACTTCATACCAAATATGGATCCGAAAAACAACATTTCTTCGAATTTGAAAATAAGATGGAAAATCCGAAACATGGACGCTATGAATTTGCCATAAGGACCCGATCCTCTCGCCAACCCCTCCTGAATTTGAATGCTCATGGTGGAGTTATGAAAGAAGGTCACACTTATAAATCCGAGCTTACGTACAGCCGTGGCCTGGTGGAGCCTAAGGTCCACTTTTCTCACAAACTGACCACCACCATTCAGTCCAGGAAGGAATTTGACATTTTTCACGAGACCATTGTAAAACATCCCGGTCTGGATTTGGACATGCATAGCAAAATTGAATCAAAATCTGCACCTGGTCAACCACGTCATGCTGATTTCCTGTTCAATGTCAACTCCTTCAAGTCCCACGCCAGATATGACAGTTCTGGACAAAACTTTTTGGACTATACCGTGAAAGCTAAGGTGAGTGACTTAAAACTCTGGAGGACATGCCTACAATCTCTGATTGAATAATTAATTACTGATTAAATTCCTATTTGTATTTCTTCTCAGGCCGAATATTCTCAAAAGGTCTACGAATTTACTGAAACTTCCTCCAAATCTACTCAGAACGCGAATACTCAAAATTTCAAGACCAAAGTATCTGTAACGCCCGGATTTTGGTATGCTGGTGATACGGATGTTACTCACAAATTTGAGAAATCCGACATGGAGAGCAAATTCTCCACCAAGATTACTTCGGACCAGTTGACTCAGCCCATTTTGTAAGCATCTTTATCACAATTTTATTAAAATTGAAATCCACAAATTCGGACAACTTGACAAATTTTCAATTCAATTTGATTCAGGTTTGAATCAGGGGTTAAAGGAAAGACTGATGGCTACAGTGCCTTAATGAAGCTGGACATGAAGGGAAAGAATTACGTCAACTTTGATACTCAATTCAAGCACGCCAAGGGCTCCACACCTGCGACGTTAACAATGCAGAACTTTGTTTTAAATTATTTGGATGCCAAACTGACTCAAACGGTGACCCGGACCCAGACTGACTTGCAACTGGATGTCAAATGGATCCCAGGAAATCGTAAAATCGAAGCTAGATCCAAGTTGATCAATTCCGGAGAAAATTACAATGTGGATGCCAATGTTAAATGGGGTAGGCATTTGGTTATTCAAACTGAAACAAAATGCTTCGATGAAATTAAATCAATTCTAAATTATGTAAATCGTAAAAAATAATTTAGATGCTGAGCGAGATGCCACAAAGTCTGCGTCCATCAAGAGTGTGACAAATCTGTCCTTCTCGCGACTTCAGTTCGACACCAAGTCTGTTTCTTTTATTTGCTAATTTTTCTTTGAGAATGCAGAAAACAATTTATTTTTTTATTTTTCCAGGTACGTACAAAAAGGAAAAAACAGATTTGAAGTTAAATTGGACTTGATTCTGGAATTATGGATTTGAACAAGAAAGCGAGGAAAATTTTGCTGGAAAAGCAGAGTTTCAGAGTCAGCAAAGCATTTGGATTTTTTTTCTTTCTCATTTCTGCAAAATAGCAATTTTCTCTTCTTCTTCTCACTCAATTCTTTCATTTGTCATACTTTTGCTTGGTTGGCTTTGCAAAATACGACGTGCGCTTTTTCAACCGTGCGAAATAGGGAATGGATGAGTTTCTTTTATCCTGGGTGGTGTGCTGGCGTGGCTTTCTTTACCCTTTCAAAAAAGAAAACTTGACCAAATTTGGAGCATATGAAGGAGAAAAAAACAGCCTTAAAGTCAAATCTTGTCATGCTTATCGTATTTATTAGCAAAGTTGAAAAAATAACCATAGAATAGAACAAGTCAGTAGGTAGGCAGTCAGCCAACACACAAAATCAACCAACTAACTCCACAACACCACATTACTTGGTTGGTTAGTATGTTGAAGGGGGCAAGCGTGGTAACCTGTAACTTAACTTTAATGCCATGAAATATTATGGCATTATTACCCTCCTCGCATTAAGCTTTAGCGCTGCTTGTCTGCTAGCTACGTTCCTTGATATGATAGGATATGTGGAGGATGAATAAGAAGTTGGAGAAAAATCATTATTGCCGTATTTCTTGGGAATTTGCATAGCAGTTCACAACCCAGCAATGACGGCTTAACATTAGAATCGGACTTACCTCGCTCCCTCCCTATAAACCAACTTTATTCTCTCTCATCCCCCATGTATGCGTACGTAGAGGAACTCTGTCTGTCTGTGTGCAATAATGCAAAGAAGGTACGAAACTCATGCCATAAGTTCAGCTTAGCAGCTCCTCCACGTCCACCATGCCATTAACTTGGTGAAGTGAACCGAACAGGGCCATAATAAAGTAGTAGTAAGCAAGACAAGTTTGAGTTTCTAGTTCAACATTAACAATCCAACCTGCTTCTTCCTCTTCTGAGTATTTTTCCACTTTTTCTTTTATGCCGAATTTTGCATATCATTGTCATCATATCATAGCCGTACCTACATACAACGGCCATAAAGTTAATCCAACCGAACCGTAAGGAAAGATCAGAAAAAGTAGGGATTGGTCGCCTTTCTTAGCATTTTTTAACTAATAAACTGTGTTGAAAACTTCGTTTAGAGAGGAAGGGATGAACATTTTGCAAAAAACTTATTATTCTTGGATGCATAAATAACTGCAGTCAAGCGAGGGAACGGACAACTTTTGCAGGAAATGGGAAAAGACAAAAACCGTGTTCCCAAACTGAAACTACACGGGCAAACGTCTAAATCCACGAGGGAGAGACACACTAGCTTTACTTATTTGAACAAACTAAATAAACATTTGAGCCAGAATTGAGTGAAACACTTCAACTTTTGCATAACCATTGAATTGACTGACTCCAAGAAAAAGATGCTTTATTCAACCAAATTCACAAACTGTATGCCACGTGGCAAAAATAATTTCAACCAGCAAAGTTAATTATTGTCAGAGCACAGTAAAAATTCAAATTACAGGTGAACGCATTATCCATGGATGGATGAGAACTGTATGAATAAGCTAGATTAGATTACGTATACATGCATGATACTCAGGCAGGTAGGGTAGACGTCCAAAAGAGACGGAGAGAAAGAGACGTTTGGCATAAAAAGTACAAGGGAAGAGTTTAGAATAGTATTTAATTTGGTTAAGTAAACTTTCCTTTCCTGAGTCTCTAAATCTACAGGGATTCTCTCCGCTAATGAACCTCAACTGTCATGTTTAAATAAGAGCTAGCTAGCTCTGCTCCCAGGTAGCTTCTCTTAGCAGACAGACAGCCCTGCATTGCA
>JAQIWC010000245.1:0-11345 GCA_034694605.1 Folsomia penicula | reverse complement strand
TTTAGAATTTAGTGGCAAGTGAGGAAAGAGAAAGATGACCACTCTTACCTCCGCGGAACGGAGTAGGACCGGGTGGAGAGCTTTTGGGGGAAGGCTTCCTGCTGGGATGCAGTCACCGGATTTGGCAGTGGTTGATGATTCTGATTCTGCGGCCTGTTCTCCTTCCCTGCAAAATTCCCAAAAAAACGTTTTAAAAACAACGCCAAAAAGAAAGTAAAACCCGACCCACCATTGATGAAAATCTCCCCACCCCCACCCCCCACCCCACCCTGGAACACCTTCAAGCATTTGTCCACCACGACCTTCTCCCCGTAGGCCCCCACGGAATTTTGTTTGTAGTTGCGCTGGATGTAGCGGCTCTGCTCCTTCTGCAGCATCAACTTCCACATCTCCTCGTCCTCCGTCGTCGTCGTCGTCTTCCCGCCGGAGAGGGGGGACTTTTTGGGGGCGAGCTCCTCAAAGGAGGACCAGCTCTTTTTGTGGAGTTGCCCCTCGGGTGGGGTCAGGAGGGTGTGGATCTCGTAGAGGGATTTTGAATTTAAACGGCGGATCGGGGATTTCTCCGTGGGCTTTTCCGTGGGTTTTGTTAGTGGGGGTAGATCTGGTTTGACTATTGGAGCTTCTATTATTTTGGGGTCTTCTGTTGTGGTGATCATGGTTTTGGTGAGGGTGGAGGACCAGTGGGGGACGTTGACGACGGAGAGTCCGGCTAATCCGGCAGCAATTCCGGGGTACTTTTTTCTGTGAAAATTATTTATGATTAGAAAGTGGTCAACAATGTCTTTTTAAAATAGTAAATCCCACTTTGGAGGTGCATCCTCCTCCTCTTCCTCCTCCTCCTCTTCGTCATAGTCAAAGACGTCCCCACCCCCCTCCGAGTTGAGGGAGTAGAGCGAGGACACGTCCGTGTCTTTTTTTGTTAATTTAAAACACAAAAACCACACTGTTAATTCACAAAACTCGATAAAAACCACATCAAAAACCCTCACCCTCCTTTTTGAGGACCTCACTCTTGGGTGCGACCAGGCTGTCGAAACAAAATAAATGAATCAAAACCCCCACCAACGACCCTGGAAACCCCACCCCCACCCACCTCACGACATCCTGCAGGATCTTGGCCACCTCCGCATCATCCTTCCCCAGTAATTTGGCAATGGCCTGGATCTCCGCGTCAATTTCCCGGATCTGCTTCCGAATTCGGAGATTATGCTGCTTGGCCGACTTTAACTCCGTCTCGTAGACCTGGCTGGCTGCAGAAGCCCTCCTCCCACTCACATTGGTGGTCATGGTGGGTGCGTTGTTGTAGGAGGGGTTGTGGTGGGAGGAGTGGGAGGAGGAGGCGGGCTTGAGGAGGGTGGCGGCCCTTAATCTCTTCTCCACCGTCCCCTTGGGGTTCCGACGCAGCTCAAAGATTTTGGGGAGGAAGACGAGGCAGAGGGTGGCCGTGGTGCAGAAGATGATGAAGCCCGCGATGATGAGGAAGCCGGCGTCTTGCTGGTCAGACAGGACGATTGAGAGTGGAGCCCCGAGGACGCACATCATGACGCAGTTGTAGACGGACATCCCGATGTACTTGGAGCTGTGTGGCAGTTTTTGGTTATTTATTTAAAATCTAGTGATTAGAAAGGAACTCACTCATTCAACGCCGGGATGGAGACGTGCCTCGTTTCCCAGGCCAGGAAGCAGCCAAACATCTGAAAAAATTGGGGTCATTATTTCATCTTTCCAAAAAAAGTAAAAAACCCCGCACCATGAGCAGTCCCTTGTAGGCGTAGATGATCCCCATAAAATAGGACATGTACGTGGACTTGCAGTACTCAATCTCTTGGATGATCTCGATCTGCGGGGGTTAGAGTCAGGCGTCAGTGTCAGCATAAAAAACAAAACAAAAGAATTTTACATCCTCCATGTTGGGCTTGGGCTCCAGCGTCTTTGTGATTCGATACATTGGATCAATGAAATGCCAACTCAAGAGCAACACCACGTCCAGGGCGAGGAGGATGCCGACCACAATGAACAACTGCATGTCTTTGATGACCTTCTTGTTGAGCTTCACGTTCGTGAAGATGGAATGAACGCGCCAGGTCTTGGAGAACTGGAGGGGAGGAAATTGGATGGTTAAATTTGACCAATCTACCTTCAAAGTCACTCACCATTGATCCAAAAGCGAGGCTAAAGCCGGCCATCAGCGCCCACGCTCGCGCCGTGCAAACATACGGAAATGCTTCAACGCTGGTGTGGACCGAGTCCAGGCCGAGGAGGATGACGGAGAGGTAGGTGAAGATGCATCCGATGATGATGAGGTTGTTGAGGTAGGGGGAGGACATTTTGATGTACCGCTGGTTCCGGTAGGAGATGTTGAAGGCGAGGAAGAGACCGGCGAGGAGGAAGCCGATTCCGGCTGGACGACAGGAAAGAATAGGGTCAGTCATTATGCCACCACCTTACTGACACTCAACCCAACTCACCCAGAGAGGACAAGACGTAGTAAAGGATCTGGTTCACCCTCGTGTGCTCAATGATCTGGATGGTCCGGTCCTTTGGAGGGTTCTTCCCATTCCAGACGATGTCCCCCCCTTTGGCCAGGTTCATTTGCTGGGTGACTCCGTCAAACTCCCCCACCTTGACCTCCGCATTGACCGTGTTGAAGGCTTGGAACTGCTTGATGAGGACGGTCCCCTTCCGGCCGTTGTCCCGGAACCGGACCGGGCCCTGCGGAGTTGGGTATTGAAGTTGGGGAAATAGAGAAACCAAAACAGAACCACCCACCGTCACTCCGATGAAGAAAGTGTCCTCCATGGCCGTGAGGAAGGCCCTCTCCCATCCCTCGTTGTGGTACTCAAAGTTTTTGAGGATCTGGGAGTGTTTCCTGGCGGCAGCACTGCTTCCACCCCCACCACCCCCACCCCCATCCTTTGGCGGAGCCCCCACGTACTTTGAGATGTTGTGGAGGGCGAGGGCTATGGCCCAGATCTGGGGGGAAGACAAAAAGTTATGCAAATGAAAATAGAAAGGCAGCATTGTTAAAACCCACCCCATCGTAGGCGTAGCCATGAAAGCGGGAGTACTCCCCCAGGTTGACGATCTTGTAGAGCTCCTCGTACTGCAGGGCCGTCATCCCGGAGACCGTCATGTTCTGACTCGTGCTCAGGGGGTTGAGGTCCATCAGGATGGCGCCCTTCAAGGCCGTCTCCACCTCCTCCACGGTGCAGTTGACGTCCCTCTTCCTCCACCAGTGCGTCGTGTACTGCAATCCAAACATGATGCACACCACCCTCAACAAAACTCAGCAAAAGAAAACAACTCACCGCCGCCACGATGAGCCACTGGTACTTCCTCCCGTACAACCGCTCCTGGTACGCCTCGCAAAAGATCCGCCGCGCCCACGTCTCATTAAAATTCCCCAAAATAATCCTCACGTCCTTCTCCTTCAGCTTGGCCATCTGGTAGTGGATGTCATCCGAAAAGGACTGGGCGGCCGTGACCTCCACTCCGATGGACTCGAGGTCAGCCACGAGCTATGGGTGGGAGAGATTGTGGGTTAGATTCTGTTTTATTTAAAAAGTTAAAAGGTACTGAGCCTCACCTGGTTGTGAGCGAGGGAGTAGCGCGGCTGGTTCTGGTAGAGCGTCCCCACCTTGGTCCAGTTGAACTTGCGGAGGAGCTCAATCCTCGGCTCATTGAACTCATTCTCCGAGGGGACGATGCGGTAGAGGTTGGGGAAGTTCTTTTTGGAGAACATGGGGTGCATGTCCGCGTAGGAGAGCTGGACGATCTTCCAGTGCTTGGACTGGGGTCAGTAGGTCAATAGGTTAGGATTAGAAAGGGTTTAAAAAAACAAGGAAAACAACTCACCGCTTTGGCGATCGGGTCCGTCACTTGCCTGCGGTGATTAAATTGACTTTTATTCGAGTGCCACAAAGCAAAGGAAAGCAAACGACTCACGTGCAGGCATCTCCAAAGAGCATGTATTTCAGCGGGGGTTGGTCCATCATGTCAAAGAAGGCTTTCATCCCATCCGCGGCGGAGCACTGCGTGTTGTTCCAGGTGATGTGGAGCTTCACGTCCTTCAGGATCCGCTGCGCGTTGGGAAAACAGAATTTAGAATCGAGGGAAAGTTTTGAGTTGTCCTTGTTTGGATGCCATACCTTATCATTGTTGATGTGAAATAGAGCGAGTTTGACGGCAGGGAGGACCCCCCTTCCCACGGCCCCCTCGGACACATTAAGTCCCATCGGGAAGAAGCCTGCAATGTGGATGTTCAGCTCCGCAGAGGTGGTGGTGGTGAGGGGGAGGAGGAAAGAGAGGAAAACAATCAGACGCTGCATTTTTTAAATCTTTCAAATCTGTCTCTCCAAAAAGTGATCACGCCCAAACCAAACCCACTCTGGCCACTCTCATCCTCTCCTCCACAGGTACACAAACGGGCATAAATATTTACACCCGTCTGACGTCAACCCACCCGAACCGACCGACCCACTCGGAAACCAAAGTCTGACAACGAATGCAAATCAAAAACCCGGGTTTTCTTTTGTACAAATCCGAAAAAACTTTTTATTTTCAATTCCAAATATTAAATATTATTAAATTAAATATAAATCCTCTACTGCTCAGTCTTATCCACCACCCTCCCCCTCTTCCTCCACATCCTCCCTGGGCAACTTTGGCATTTTGGGCAGCTTGGGCTTGGCCATGACTTTGGGCTTCCCCCCAGTTTCAATCTTCTTCAGGGTGCACTGGTTCTGTTTGGCAAAGACTTCCGCCCCTGTGACGACCGTCACTTCCGACTCATCCGAGGAGGAGGAGTCCTTCTCCTCCTTTTCTTCTTGGTCTCTTTCCTTCGAGGACTCCACGGTGGTCACCTCTGAGGAGGAGGAAGAGGAGGAAGACGACGTGGAGGATGAGGAGGAGGGAAGGTCCAGGACTAGATCCGGGGTAAACTTGGTCTCGAGGGAGTTGCGTTGCTGCTGCTGCTGGGAATTGGAGTTAGAATTGGATGATGAGAGTGGTGGGTGTTCCTCTTCTTTGTTCTCTTCCTTTGAATTCTGGTGTTTAAATTTGAGTTCCGTGGGGGTCAGTGGGGGGTCCGAGATTGAGAGTTTCTTGGAGTGGTGCGGTGGTGGGGTTGTGCTGCTGGTGCTGCTGTTGGAGGAGGAGGAGTGGCTGCAAAAGGGGAAGAATTAGAACCGACAAAAAATATTCAATTAAAAAAACAAAAAACCCACCCCCTCTGATGATCCCTCTTCATCTTGACATGATCCCCACCACCACCACCCTCCACAGTGATGTATTTATGAGGGATGAGCCCCAACTGACCCTCTGCACTCCCCCCACCGTCCAGGATCCTTCCCTTCCACCAATCTCCACTCACCCGGCTCACCAACTTGAGCCTCTGCCCTTTCTTGAGGTCATGCTCCCTCCCGGACCGCGCCTTGAAGTCGTACAGGGCCACGGCGTTGAGGGGTTCTGACTCTGACTCGGTCTCCTCGTGATCCTGGCTCTGGTTCTGGCTCTGGGTGGAGATGGGTGTGTGCCGGAGGGAGTGGATGTTTGTGGGATGGGACGTGGATGGGGTGGGGTCGGTGGGTGCAGGTGACTCCTCGTCCCTGTGGTTTCATTCAATTCAGTAAAATAACACAAAAAACAAATCCAAAACCCACCTCCACTTGCCGTACACCTCCCCGGTCCCGTCGTTTGGGAAGATCTCGTGGGCGTAGAGGATGACGTTCTTGATGAGCTCATTGACCAGGTTCTGGAACTGGACTTGGTCCATCTTTTCTTCCGGCACGGGGACGAGGGTGGGGCCGAAGCAGATGGCGAGGTTGTAGGGGTCCATCATGTTCTCCTCAGAGTACTCGCTCAGGCTGTGGAAGAGGAAATTGAATTAGTTTTCAATCAGATAATCTATTAAACTCTCAAAAAAACACCCACTGGTTCAAAAAGTGGAAGAGGTAGCGGAGGACGACAAACACGGAGTGAGGGATGGACTTTGTAAAAAGGTGCCGGAGTCGGTCGATGATGAGGCGGTCGCTCTCGAGTTCTGTGAATAATTTTTTAAACTTAAAAACCACCACTGACCACTAAAAAGAATAAAGAAATTCAGAACCCACGGGCCACTTCCATAAAGAGCTCAAAAAAGACGAGCGGAAAGAGCGGTTCCCTCAGTTCCCTCAAATAGAGCTTGAGCAGGCTCGCCACGGAGTTGATGTCCGAGTTGTCGGTGAGTTCGCAGAGCGGGTCCTCCCCCCGCTCAAACGCATCCTTGAAATTGTTGATCTCCACCTGCGAGCCCGAGATGCGGAAGATCCCCTGGTGGTGGAGCCCAAAGAGGGTCACGACACGGACGCAGGACTTGATGATGAGCGGGATCTCGCATTTGTTGACCTGTTGGATTGTAGTTTAGTAAATGGTCCACAAAAGATTAAGAATAATTCCCACCTCCAAATACTCCTCAATGCTCCCCCCAAAGAGCCGGCACGACGCCGAGATCCTCTGCCCAATCCGCCTCCGCCTCTTCATCTTCTCCGAAGAGTTGACCTCCTCGTCCGACACGGTGGACACCCTCTTCACCCCCAGCGCCGTCTTGATGTGCTCAAACTTGGCGTCCAACCGCCCTAGGCGGGACGTGCTCAGCATCCAGTCCCTGTACTTTTGGATGTGGAACTGGTCCGTCTCCACCCGATCACTCCGGTTTTTGAAGTGACCCTCCTTCCCGTCCTGGAGGAGGGCATTGTTGGAGATCCCGCCCACGGCGTACCACTCTCGCACCACGTTGCAGCTCCAGTTCTCGTCGATGAGGGTGAGGAGGGTGGCCTCCGCCGTCTCCAGCGTCTTCCAGAGCTCGCTCGACTCGATCTTGAGGGTCGTGAGGCGGCGCTCGAGAAGGAACATTCTCTGCTCCAATTCTTCTTGGAGGATGGGTGGGGTTTCCAGGTTTGTTCCCGAGTCAGAGTCATCTTCGGGGAGGAACTGAGCAAACTCAAACTTTTTGGGGAGGACAAAGGCGGAGTTGTGGGCTTCGAGGAACTTTTGTTTGTCGACGCGGGAGTCGAGACTGGTTAAAATTTTGTTGAGTTGCTCTATCGTGACGCCGAGGGAGTCTTTCTTGATCTCCTCGGAGTAGGCGTAGAGCTTGAGGCAGGTGGAGATGGACTCGTAGTAGCCCAGGTCCATGCACTGTTGGGGGATTTATTTATTTATTTATTATTTTGACATAATTTTTATGGTGAATAAAAACCCACATCGATCAAATCGCTGAGATCCTCCACAAAATACTTTTGGACAGCAGCATTGGCCGCCATCATGCACAAAATATACTCATTCTTGGCTTTGAGGGCCTTGAATTTGGCGTCCGTCGCCTTCCGCAGCCGCTGTTGTGGAATTGAAGTTATAAATTGCTTTCTTTCTTAATTAAAAACCCCACTGCTCACTCACCTTCTGCACCTCCTTCTCCAACGCCTTGCACTTTTTGCTCTTTTCAATCTTCTCCCTGGGCAGCGTCCCCTCCGCCTTCGTCTTCTGCCCCTCCGCGTTTTTAAGTTTGGCCTCCGCCCCCTTCCACTCCACGTTGAGGGTTTGGTAAGACTTGGCGCTGAGGTAGAGCTCCTGGAGGACTTTGACCAACTCCTCCTGACCTTCCACGGCCACGGCGTGGACCTGCAGACAGGAAAGAAAGCTCAAACCCATTCCACCTCAAAGAACCAACCTCAAACCCCGCACCTGACGGAAGATCCGATTCAAATCCTCTGAAATCAACCCCAACCGGTTGACAATCAGCCCACAAATCTCGGACAAGACGAGCCGTTCCTTGGCCTCCTTCTTGCTCTCGTTCAAAAAGTTGAGCATGAGGTTGGAGAGCATGGTGGGGGTCCAGGCCGGGTCCTTCCGCTTGAAATTGATGGATGACTTGTACAACTTGTCCAACATTTTGCTCACTTCCCCCTCCAGCTCTGACTTTTTCTTGAAGTATTCCGCCAACTCGGCCGTGATGAGGAGTTGGGCTTCTAATCTGAGTTCGAGGGACTTTAACTGCTCGGACAGTTGGTGGCGGAGGTCTGTGGGGGTGTTTTAAATGAAATTCAATTAGTTAAAAGTTAATGCAGCGGTAAGACCACAACCCAACCCACCCGGGTAGATGAGCATGAGTTTTTTCCTATCCAAGCTACCCACGACCAACTCGGAGCTGTTGATGCAGTGGAACATTTTCGTTCTTTTTTGGATGATTATTTTTTAGAAATTACATTTTTAATCTCAAATTGTTGATTGTGGAAATCTCGGCCGAATCTCAATTTCTCATCTCAAATCACACCCTTTGCTCCTACTGCATCTCACAGAGGAGGAAACTCCTTCCTGGTGGTGGCACTTTTTTTGTCCCTTCTTCTGAAGAGAAGGCAGAAGGCTCGGGCTGGCTCGTTTTCTGCTCTCCTCTCCATCAATGATATACTCCAAGTAGGGGATAAAGGAAAAAACAACAGCCGAGTTGGTCTATTTTGGGTCTCTTTTTCCTTGTCATTTGTCATCAGTGGGGGTGTTCAAGATTCAAGGGTGTCAACTTACTCTGAAAGATCAGCATCTTCTTGAGGCCAGTGCTGATTTGGGCCTTGCTCTTGTTGACCCCGTCCAAGGAATCCTCCAGCAGGCTCTCGTCATAGTCGTCCTGCAGTGGGTGAGTTGAAGAGGAAAGGTCCGTGGTAGTGTCCATTTTTTGAGGGGTGGTGGGGGATGGGATTGGGGGAGTGGTAGTGGTGGTTTAGATTTTTTAAGGCTTTTGCATGGAGGGTGGGTGGGGAGGAGGTCCGCGTCTTTCAAGTCGTTGGAAATTGGAATTAGGGTCAGAATCAGGATTACAAGGGCCCAGCCTTCCGTTCCAAACTTGTTTCAATGTCCCAAAAACCCAAACTGAACTCAGAACTGTGGGCAATAGAATCACCCAGCCTTCCTTATCCTTCTCTCCTCGTTGGGCAAGACTGCCTCCTTCCCTCAACCGCAGACCAATTACCCAATAATTCTGGAGAGATAAGACCACATCCAACCCACTTTATTTCCTCCTTCAATTAAAATTACAAAAGAGAGTGGATTGCCCAACCAAACTGCTCCAGTTTCAGTTTCAGTTCCACTAAAAGTTAAAACCGGGAGGGAGGGAGGGAGAGTCTCTCTCCAGGAAGTGAAGCAGTAGCAGTAGGAGCAGTGCAGGGAAGAATATGAGTCGGGTTGTAGAGCATCCACATCCACATGATGATGGACAAGACTCAGACACATCTGCTGAGCTCGGTCCGCCACCACCACCACCCTCATCATTCATCAGTATTCTATTTCTATTTCTAAATATTTGACCTTTCTTTCTCCCCTCCCAAAAGAGACCACCATGTCCAACCAACAGAGTTACAACTACCACCCCCAGCAGCAGCAGCAGCAGCAGCCCCCTCCACTCGCCCTCGCCCCCCGTCCCCCCATCAACGAAGACTTCCAGAAACAGGTCCAACAGGACTGGGCGAACAGGGAGTACATTGAAGGTGCGGGTTTTATTGGTTGGAAATTGGTTCATTTCATTTAATTTAATTAACAAAAAAACAATTCCCAGTCATTTCCGGGAGCATCAAAAGGATCGCGGACTTTCTCAACTCTTTCGGTGAGTCGGATCATCTTCATCAGTATTTGAACCTAAACTAACCCCTTTGCCCCACCCCCACCCCCCCACAGACCTGAGCTGCCGCTACCGCCTCGCCCAACTCAACGAGAAATTGACGAGCTTGGAGAGGAAGATTGAGGTCCTGGAAGCATGGGTGAGGGATTTTGAAAGACTTTTCGTTTTGTTCTAAATTGCGGTTATATTGCGGTTATATTGCGGTTTGTGGTATTGAAAAGGAAATGACTCTTGTTATTATTTGTTGCAGATAAGCAAAGGGGAGACGCTGCCGTAGTTGTGCTGAATGTTTTTTATACCCATTTTTCCATGTTGAATAAAAAAAGATTGCAAAAGAATGACTCAGTTTCGTGGAAGGCATTTATCTTTTTGGCATACTTTTTTGGCGTAATAAATCTCATGACGTTCTCCTCCGACGTCACCACTTTCCTCGACCAATGAAAACTCGCCAAAATTACGTCAGTTTGGGGGTGGTGCATTTTTTGGTTGGTTTTGGGAATGTGGGTGGGTTATTTTTATTAAATTTGATTTTTTAGTGAATTAAAATGAGATTTGGTTGAAATCCGGAATTGATGGTGGATCCTGTGTGGGCGGGGCTTGTTTTCACAACGTTGAGACCCCCACACATCCTCTTGTTGAATAAAACTGGAATGACTCACCTCCCATCCGTCTCATTCACAAAGAAAGGAAGGTTGGAGGAACACGTTTTGAGTCTTTGCAAGAAATCAAATCAAATCACAGCAATATTTTGAGTTGCCTTTCTTGCCTTAGGAAAACATTTCTAAAGGAGAAACTTGTCAGTGGTGGACACTAGTCAAGTGTTTCAACATTTTCCAAAGAGGGCCTTTTTCACACGACGCAGAATTAGAGTTGGAAGGTCATCCACTCTCCAACAAATAAACAAAGGTAAATAAAACAATTAAAAATAAACAAAACAACAAACTAATAACCAACCCCCCACTTCAACAGATGAACTCCCAAATGAAACGCCCACCCCCCTCACAACGCCCCTCCATGACCCTCGACCTAAACTCCCCCATCCCCTCAAAACGCACCCGCCTCATCAAATCCCAGCACAAGTCCGACCTCCTCTCCTCCCCCGACGTCCAGAAGCTCAAACTCGCCTCCCCTGACCTAGAACGCTTCATCACGAACCCCAACCACTCCCTCGTGACCCCCACCCAAGTCTTCTTCCCAAAGAACGTGACGGAGGAGCAGGAGCTCTACGCCAAAGGCTTCGTGGACGCCCTCGCCCAGCTCCAGCAGGACTCCAACTCCTCCTGCTCCTCCTCCCTGGACTACAAACCGGAACTAAACTCCGGCTCCACCCCCATCGACATGGAGTCCCAGGAAAAGATCAAGCTGGAGCGGAAGCGGCAGAGGAATCGGATTGCGGCGAGTCGTTGTCGGAAGCGGAAGCTGGAGCGGATTTCCAAGTTGGAGGATAAGGTCAGGGTTTTGAAGACAGAGAATGAGAAGCTGGAGGACGTGCTGGAGCGGCTCAAGCACTCGGTGGAAGAACTAAAAGGGAAGATTATGGACCATGTCGAGTCGGGGTGTGCCATCATGATGAATGAATAGAGTTTAGAATTATTTTTAAGAAACAGATTTATTTATTTCCCATCCTTTAAGCTATCCTTGTCCTTTTCCTTGTTGAGATAAGAGTTGAGGTGGTGGAGGACGTAGTGGAGGGTCGTGTCGT
>JAQIWC010000244.1:0-11354 GCA_034694605.1 Folsomia penicula | reverse complement strand
GAAGCAGGAGGGAGGAACGTGTTTCAAAAAAACAAGCCCATTCCATTTTTCCAGAGGCATCCACCCCCTCCCCTCCCCTCCCTACCTGCCTGCCTATATTTACCTTGGGTGGGTGTGGGTGTATAGTGGTGCAGGCTTGTTCCTAGAATAGTCTTGTTTTGTGTACCAGGACCACCACCACCACGTGCCAATTAATTGTTTCGTTGCTGGTAGGTTGGTGCCTTTGCTCTCCTCAAATTTACGAGTTGTGTTGTGTTGTTGCCTACGTTGGCTGGTTTGGTTTGGTTTGCTTTTGCTTTCTCTGAGTCTGGTCTGGTTTGTATGGTTGAGTGAGCCGGGTTGGATTCCAGTTGCTAACCCAAGTCTGTCTACCTCTCCTGTGCTTTCTCCAGTTTGGTCTGGTCTGGTCTGGTCTCACCCAACCCAATGCATGCCATGCCATGTTATGCAATCAAGTGCAATGAATTAAAGTGGTTTGGTTCGGTTTGTTGCTAGGCTGGCTGTGTTGTATTTTACGTCTGGTTTCTGTCTGTCTCTCTCTATCCGGGCATGGATGAATGCCGTCCATATCCAAGTTAACCTGCCAAATCCAGGCTGGTTGAGTTGAGACTTGTAGCAATTAAACACGTGCTTCCTCCTCCTCAGCCAGCCAGCCAGGCAGGCAGGCAGGCAGGCAGGAATGGGAGAAGGTCGGAGAGAGTGAGTTGTTTTCAGAGAAAGCTGTTTATTTTCCCTTCCTTTCTTCCTTCCTTCCCTGCCAACTCATCCTCATCCGGACACACACACACCTGGATGGATGGGTGAAGGGAAGGGGTGGATGCTTCTGTTTCTGCTGCTGCGACAGTAACTCAATCAGAACCAGATAAATTAAGGGAATGAGGTGATTCCGAGGAAGAGATTGCAAATCCTTCAATCCCGTGAAACCGCACAAGATTAGGAAACCAGGTTGGGAGGGTGGAATGATGCGAAAGACTGACATTTGAGGATTAGCATAAAAACTCTTTCCCTCTCTCTCTGGCTTATCCAGTCAAGTCGGCTGCTCTGCTCCATTCCTCAATCTCCTGATAAGACCGGGTCCCAGAGCAGAGTAGGGGGTCACATCTCCAAGATAGGACGCTTCCCTCTGCGTGAGAAAAAGGAGTCCAAGAACAAATGGGGACAGCAAGGCAACAAAATGTTGCCTCTACCCAAACATTGCGCCACAAGAAGGGAGGAAGGAAGGAATATCCAGCAGAGCTACGTTATAGAGCAGTTCAGTGTGTCGTTCATGTCATAATAATCAAACAAGAAGGGTTGCCTTTTAATGGGACTCCTTACGCATAATCTCCCTTCCTATTTCTTTCTCGAGAAGCAGTGATTTCAACTCGGCATTAAAATGAGCATTTATGGCTTCTTCCTCGAGTTTGAGCCCCATAAATCCAGAGAGACGTAGGTAGGTACATACTGATTTGTACATATAACATAGAAAATTAAACCACAGAACTTCCTCGAATTTGGATGTGTAATCCTATCCAACTGAGCCAAGATAAGAGAAGAAGAATGACTCACTCACTCCGTAAAAAGGAATCTGTGGCTGAGGTTTTGGGTCCTTCCTTCTCACTTTCTGGGAGAGGAAGGATGACAGAAATCCAAGATGAAACGGATGCTTGTCCCAAGCGTGCCAGCCAGCCAAGAGTTGGTTTGGGAGAATGCGTCCCAAAAAGGGACACCAAAAGTACGGGATTTTGTAATCTTATCTGGATGCTGAGCCTCCTCCTCCTCCGTCTACTCCTACAGCTTTCTTGGGTGGAAAGCCCAGGCCCACGTGCCATGTGGGGTACAGCCATGCCATTCAGCCCTCTAAAATTAGTTGCATCCACTCATTCATTAGAGGCACAGATGGGTACATTCCGCTGGATGGACGGGCAGACAGATTGAGAGGAAATGAAAGAAAGAAATGCACCCGGTTTGTTGTGGGGCACGCAGTTTTTTGCGGGTATCCATCTCGAGTGGATGCAGCGTCTGAAAATACCCGTAATTGGATGGATGGATGGATGAGGTGACAATTGACAAGTCCCATCGTCAATGGGACATGAATTTCAGAGGAGAATCAGACATGGTGGAAATTATTGAAAACCATTTACTTTTTTGAATGAGTTTGATTCCATTTCTGAGTTTCAACAATTGCCGTAAATATGTAGTTCTTTCCTAGATCCGTTGTAGATATTTGAATGTGAATGACGTCTAGTGTCGACTGGCTCGAATCCTACTTGACCACTGGTTGAGGTTTGCATCATCGTAGCATTTGTCCATGACACTCACAATTGGTCAAAGCTATTGTATCCTAAATGAGCCCCCCTCTCCCCCCTCAACTTAAGAATAAGAGAGAGCTGGGATTAGGCCAGCACTCGATCCAATCAACCACAATCACAACGACACACCAAACCAAACAGTTCGACTCTGCTGAACTCTGGTTTTATGTCGAGAGGAAGAATTGACTGGACAAAAAAATCAGGCAGGACTTTAAGAGAGTTGGACCATATTGGATCACTTGAAATGCAAAGGCACGCATGCATGCAGGACTACTCTAGAAAAACAGAGCCAGCAGAGTTTATTTTACTTGAATCTTTACGAGTTGGTTTGGGTCCTATGTATGGTCTCCACTTTTTGCCACTTTAAATGGATGGATTTAAGAAGATGGGCTTTTTTCCCTGGCTGGGATTGCTTCACATTTCAAGTATTGTTGTCAGACAGAGTCCAGACAAATGCATCCATCCATCCCTGTAATGACACTGCCATAGTGGACATGAATTCAAATTCAATGAGGGTCTGAAAATTGAAGCCCATTCCTCCATTGTGATGTGGTGGACAATTGTGGTTGGGCATTGCTCTGTCGGTGTCATTAAGATAGCGGTGCGGTGTCCACTTGTGGAGTGAGAAAACCAACCTTTCAACAATGCCAAATGACAATGATTTGGAGGAAATGTCTTTGATTTGGGTAAAGAAAGATGTGGTGGATGAAAGGAAACGCTTTGCTTTGATTCTTGTAGTTTTGTGGTCAAAAAGAAGCAAAAAGAATGAATGCAACGCAATTTCCACAAAAGCATAGCGTCCTTTATCCATTTCTTTGTATATTCCAGCCTCGGACCCCCAAGGCCCCCACCATTTGGGAGGGAGGAGGATATCCGCCCGCGTCCTCCGCCAAGTTGTGGATCCTCCCTCTCCCTCATTCCCCAAATCTAGTTCTGGTCGGAGTAGAAGTAGGGTTCGTCGCCATGTGGAGATTGACTCCACCCTCAACAGCCTGGAGGGTGGGGGTCATGTGGAGAGGTTAAGACTGGAACTGCCCCTTGACCCTGGAGGGGAAGGGGTGAGTCACGTCATCCACCTCACCCTCAACCGAGGGCTCATCCCTCAAGGATACTTTGAGAGGCATCAGCACAAGGACAGAGGAGAGGAGGATGTGCTTCGAAGACCAAGTTATGAGGTAGGTAAAATGTAAAAGATTAGCAAATGATGGATGCATGGATTTGTGATTCATGTTCAGAGTAATAAATGTAATGTAAACATGTGGATTTGATTTGGATTTGTAAATGAGGATTGAAATTTGATGCCCATGTTTACAAGAACATTTTGCAAGCTCTGTTTTTTTGCACAAGTGCTGGAACTGGAAAGGGTGTCATGTTATGCTATGACCGAGTGAAACTCTATCCTGGCTTGGGTTTTAGCTTCGTTTATGGCTGGAGTAGACTGATAAGAGGCGAAAATCAGTTGCAAAACATTTTCAATGACACCCCCTGAGTTGAAATGTACATGATTTCCACGAAATCTTGGCCTAAAATGGCATCAGTCGTACTCTTTCGCTTCCTAAGTATGAATTGGACAATAACAGCATCTTTTTTTAGCGAAAATGCACAATCAGAAGCATAAAACATTTGATAAAATGGTACAAAATGGAGCAATTGGAGCGTGTAATGGGTGGGGGATGGATGTTCGTCTGTAAAAAGTGTCGCATAAAAATGATTGTGATTATAAAAATGATGATGATGATGCCTCCTTCCTTGCTTTCTGCTCCGTCTGTCTGCAAGCGTCCTCTCCCTTTGTGCTTTGCGACAGACGAGTTAAAAAAGAGTTAAAAATTGCCCTACTTAAGTGATGGAAAGGGAGGACTAAATGGCCCAGATTTAACAAGAATGGGAAAAAATCACAATTATAAAACTGCCAAGTTGACATTTTCTGTCTGTATTTTCAGTCCGTGGAGCTGTGTCACTACCAGGGGAAGGTGGAGGGGGTGCCGGACTCTTTTGTGGCCCTCTCCACCTGCGACGGAGCCATGAGCGGGGTCATTTACGATGGCAAGGACATGCACTACCTGGAGCCCGCGTCTTCGGATGGGAACAAGACTTCATCCTCCACTTCTTGGGATATGATCCACTTCAGGGGGAAGGAGATAGGAGGAAATCTAAAGACTGGTAAAGACATCCCATTCATTCATTAAGCATCTTTGTGGGAATGAATGAATTAGTTTTTCGTGGTTAATTGCGTGTGAATCTGCGGAATGGCTTCGTGAGACAAAATCATGTCGAGTCGAGTCGAGGGAAGGGATGGGATGAGGAATAAATCTTTGCAGGCAGACAGAGTTGAGTAATTCAAACCAGGCCCAACCCTTTACTCTTTAAGTGAATGGATGGATGGATCCAACCACGACAAACTCATTAAATCAATGAATCCGTCAGGCAAGATGATCTGAAGAGAATGTTTCTAGTATGCTTAAAAAAATGATGAGAAAATCGAGCAGTCAGCAGTGTACATAAGATGAGAGAAAGTTGTGGAGGAAATGTTCCGAGGATGGGTGGATTAGGTAAAGATGTCATCAGATGCATCCTCCAAGTATTTGACCAGATTTTGCTTCCTCCGAGATTTATGTGGTGGTAGTGGTGGGTGAGAAATGCTTGAAGGGAGGAGGAATGCCATGTCTTCCTTGCGTCGTGTACTGCCTTGGGTGCTGAGACTTGTTTACAACCCTTGTTTACGGGATTGGGGAGGAAGGTGTGCTGTTACATGCACCACCTCCTAATTGGAAGCAGTTGCACAACCCAAATGCATGGATCCAAAGTCTGGTTGGAGGCGAGAACGTGAGACTTGTTTCTTTTCCTCAAGAAATTCCTCGTCACGTAACTACGACCAGACTGGACCACTTATCCTCATCTTCAGAGAGTGGATGGCTCCCACTGTAAACGGAAGAAGTTTCCTAAAATGGAAGGAAGGAACCACTTCCTTGCCTGCTAGGCATTCTTTGAGAAGGGTGGAGCCCTCCTCCTCCTCCTTTTCAGCCTGATTATGCCTCACTCCATTTTTTATGGGATAATTAAAGGAGCATCAGATGCGACATTGAGATTTACATGATATGGCAAAGATAAACGAGACAATACAATATAATGCTAACGCTTAAAAAATAGGATTGTTTGTGTTGACGGCAAAGCATGTTTAAAATTAAAGTCGTGGTCTTTGAAATGAAGCTCTCTCTCTCTCTCTCTCTGGCTGGTCGAATGAGATTGATTTAATTGTCCAGTTAAATTGGTGGGAGCAGTTAATTGACGCACAATGGACAAATTGGTGGCATCCCCACCACCACCACCAATTGCGTCAATTAGAGAATGGACTCAATCAACGCAATCTACACTAAATACTCACAATTGTCCGTTTTTTATGGATGGATGCTAACTCTGCTTTTGCCGCTCTTTCCAGGTCACGAGGGTCTTCACCCGCAGAACCACACCCACTCTGCCCGTCCCAAACGGAGCCTCTCCTCCCACCCCTTTCTCCGCCTCCCCTGGAACTCCAACTCCAAGTCCCGCTACGTCGAGTTGGTCATGGTCATGGACTCCAAGAAGCACCGTGACCTCGGGGCCTCTCTCCCCGCCTCCGTCCGGCGCTGCAAGGACGTGGCCAACATCGTCAACGCCCTCTACCTCCCCTTCAACATCTTCGTGGCCCTGGTGGGCGTGGTCGTGTGGACGGAGATGGACGAGATCACCATCTCCACAAAGGGGGACGACACCCTCTCCTCATTCCTCATGTACCGGCGGGAGCGACTCCTCCCCCTCCACCCCAACGACAACGCCCAACTCCTCACCGGCGTCGAGTTTGAGGACGGCGTCGTCGGCAAGGCGATGCAGGGGCCCATGTGCTCATTCAAATACTCGGGCGGGGTCAACTCCGACTTTCGCCACAACCTGGTGGGGATTGTGGCCACGACCGTGGCGCACGAGATGGGCCACAACTTTGGGCTGAGTCACGACGGGGAGGAGTGCCATTGTTCTGCAGAAGGCGGTCGCTGCGTCATGGCGGCGTCCGCGTCCTCCAACCGGACCTCCCACTGGAGCTCCTGCTCCATCAGGGACATGGCCTTCGCCTTTGAGCACGGCATGGACTACTGCTTGAGGAATGAGCCCAAGGCCCTCTTCCAGGGCCCGACCTGCGGCAACGGCTTCACGGAGGAGGGGGAGGAGTGCGACTGCGGCCTCCCGGAGCACTGCGACAATCCCTGCTGCGACGCGGCAACCTGTCTCATCCATCACAATGCCACGTGCGCCGCAGGGACTTGTTGCGACCCGGAGACGTGTCATTACAAAGAGGGGGGGACGCCGTGTAGAGAGAAAGGAGGGAAGACGTGTGACCTCCCAGAGTTTTGCAGGGGGGACTCGGAGTACTGTCCGGAGGATGTGACCGTGTTGGATGGGACGGAGTGTGAAGCGGCATCCGGAGGGAAGGCGCACTGTTTTCAGGGGGAGTGCAGGACGCACACGGATCAGTGCAAACTGCTCTGGGGGCCCTCGGGCAACAATTCGGATGACCTCTGCTACCAGAGGAATACGAATGGGAGCAGGTTGGCGCATTGTGGGTATGACCTGGCCAAGGAGAAGTATGCGGCCTGTGCGGCACAGTAAGTGGAGTGGAGAAATCTCTTTGTCGACAGTTTGACCTGATTTGACGTTTGACCTCTTCCAGGGACTCCAGATGCGGCGTCCTCCACTGTCAGATGAACACTGAGAAGTTGGAGTACGGCTACGAGTCTGCCGCCATCCTGGCGTCCTTCTTTGTCAACGCGGGCGGGAAGATTTATCCTTGTAGGTCCGTGGTTGTGGATTTCGGGCTGAGTGACGTGTCCCCGGGGATGACCCCAGACGGGGCGTCGTGTGGGAAGGGGAGGATGTGCCTCGGCCAGAAGTGCGTCTCCCAGCGGGAGGTGCTGGGCGGGAAGGCGGAGGGATGCGGAGGGGTGGGGGAGGAGTCCTGCAGTGGGCGGGGCGTCTGTAACTCCAAGGGCCACTGCCACTGCGAGGAGGGGGCGGGCGGGACGCTGTGCGAGGGGAGTGGCGACGGCGGGAGTGTGGACAGCGGCCCTGTGTACCAAAGGGGGGCCACGACCTCGAGACTGCTCAAGGCGTTGAAGGTCACGCTCCTGGGATTTATCCCGCTCATCGCGGTCATCACGTTCTACCTCTACTACGCCAATGGATCACTCAAGAAGCTTTGCCTGGAGATTAGGAGGGGGGGCTTGAGGGCTGTGGCCAATCCGTCGCCGTGAGTGTGACTTTTTGTGACCTTTTTTGAGATATTTTTGCGTGAAATTAACAAAAACTAACGGAAAATGCATGTTTTCTCCTTCTTTTTCTTTGTTTCTCGTAAAATGCACGCATTTTGTTTTGTGATTTGACCTTTTGACCTGTGACCTCTTGTCATGTGACCTTTCCTTCCTTCCTGACACAAATTTTTCCCGCTTAAATGAGTAGTGGTGGTGTGACCACCCCCCCTTCACCTTCTCATCCTTATCGACTTGATATAGACTGTCGAGGAACGGTGTCAGTCCTGGGAGTCCCCCTCCGCCCAAACCCCCACCCCCTGGTTCAGGGTCATACTCCAACGGCGTCATTACTTCACCCCCGGGTCAGGGTCAAGGTCAAGGGTCGGGCTCCTCCCCCTCCTCCTCCCCCCAAAGCCCGGTTGGACAGGACATGTTTGGGAACTACAAAGGATTCTCCCTCGCTCCAATCAAATCC
The DNA here is from genome assembly GCA_034694605.1 of Folsomia penicula. Lineage (NCBI taxonomy): Eukaryota > Metazoa > Arthropoda > Collembola > Entomobryomorpha > Isotomidae > Folsomia > Folsomia penicula. Next base: position 3,312 of record JAQIWC010000244.1, on the reverse strand, counting down.
CAGGGCGGGAATGGTGAGTGGGAGGGAGGGAAGATTTGAATGCATGAATGACCTAACCACACCCCCTCTTTCTTTGCAGTGAACAACAACAATTCGAGGGTGAGCATGGCCACACCCCCTCAACGGCTCGTCATCTCCTCCCCCATTCTGAGTGGGAAAAAGAGGGAGGAGTCGGCCCACGTCCTCACCTCCGACAAGGTCACGACCCTGGGAGGAGGAGGGAAGAATGGGAAGTACTCAGCCAATGGGGGTGGTCCTGCGGGTGGGGGTGGCTCCATTGGACGCGGCGTCAGCTGGGCCCAACCCATTGAGCATCGCCTCTCTCCGGAGGAGGAGGACTCGGCCGGAAGTGACACGCCCCTCTACGAACACTCATCCACGGCTGCTGCTGCTGAAGCCAAACCGGAAGTTGATTGTGTCGACTCCTCCCCCTCGGCGACTGCGAGGTCACCTGGGGGATTAAAAAAGGAGGGGAGCTTTTCCGGGCTGACGAGTCGCCTGGCGGCGGCCCTCCCCTTCATCCGGGCCTCCCTGGGCCGCTCCTCCTCCTCCCTCGGGCCCAAGGACGTGGAGAGGATGCGGAGGAAGGAGGGGAAGAAAAAGGTCAGTGGGGTCAGAGGTCAAAGGTCAGAGGTCAGATGTCATCTTCTTTGTTCTCATTTCAGGTGGAGATATCCAAGCCGATCCTTCAGGGGGAGGAGTTGATCAACTCCCAAAAGATGGGGAACTGCATCAGCATCTCTCCCCTGGACGTCCAGCCCCACCCCCACGGCCTCCCGCGCTACGCCAACATCCCACTCGCGGATGAGGAGAGCCCCACGGCGGACCACAGCCACACCCCCAGATACGCCAACGTCCCCGTCCCTGCAACCACACCCCCCAAACCAGCCTTGAAGTCAATGCAGCGTCTGCAAAGAGAGAGGGAGGCTTCTCCTCCTCCTCCCCCTGGTCACACTCCCACCCCCACATCGCCTAAAAAAGGGGATGGGGCTACCGTTCAAAGGGCCCACTCCATGATCCACCCTAACTCCTCCTCGGAGGGAGGGGCAGGGGGTGTGGCTGGGGGAGCCTCCCCCCACCGAAACTCGATGCCCACCTACAACTCCTTGCGGAGGTCAAACACTTCCGCGCATCGGAGACCGAGTGGGCCGCCGCCCAAGCCGCCGAGTGAAGCTCCTCCCCCTCCTCCAGTCCCAGCCACGACCACACCCCCTCCTCCATCCGCCCCTCGCACCCCCTTCTTCAAGTCCTCCACCCCTCCGCCGTACAATCCCTCGACCACGGCGGCCTCCTCCTCCCCCTCCTCCGTCCGGGAGTCCATCCTCAAGTTCTCATTTGGCCGGAGTGCGGTGGGGGGCTCAGAGTGGTTGAGGAACAAACTGAATGGGGTCAACTTGGGTCAAGGTCAAGGTCAGCAGGGGTCATCCTCCCCACCCCCACCTGCCCCAGGCCCCCCCACTTTCAACTCCTCCTCCAGTTCAAGGAGCAATTCAAATTCTTCCACGAGCGGGACGGATTCTGGGGTCAGTTCTGGGCCGCCTAGTTCAACCTCTTCGTCATCCAGCTCATCATCTTCGGGTCAGAGGTCATCCGCAGAGTCAAGAGGTCAAGGGACTGCAGAACCACAAAAATCCTATGCAGCTCACAGATTCGGAGCTTTGAACGGAGGCGTCCCGCCCTTCCGCTCCATTCTTTTTGGCGGGTCGGCGGCGTTGAAGGGGGTGCGGCCCACCCTCGGCCACACCCCCTCCCCACCCCTCAGCCCAGGGGGGCAGCGGGAGGACAACATTTACGACACGATTGACGAAGGGATCGGGCTCTGCTCCCCCACTTCCAGGGTCCCTGATCTGGCTTCGTCGGAAGAGTCCGAGTCGGGCGGCAGCCCCCCAGGGGCGCGGGAGGGGGTGGGGCTGAAGGGGGAGTCGACGCGGGCGCTGGAGGAGAAGCTGGAGACCCTGTCCACGACGTCCTCCGAGGGGAATGGCGGGAACGGGGGCCTGCTCTCGGAAATCATTTCCGAGATCCAAACGAGGAACCGGGACTCGATCTACAACTCGATTGACCGGAAGAGGGCCAAGGCGCGGAAGAAGGCGGCCGCCATGGAGGCTGCCAACGCGGCACTCCTACTCCAACAGCAGCAAGGTCAAGGGGGAGGTCAAGGAGGTCAAAATCAGAGGGAGAGTGGGTACTATGGAGGAAGGAGCAGGGAGGCTTCACCTGCACCCAAACCGGGGTCTCCCGCTCCAGCCAAACCACCCCCACCTGTTTTCAGCTTCACGCCCAAGGCCCAGATTCCTGGAGGGAAGTTGTACTCGGTGGGGGGGAGGTCACAGTCGCCAACTGTGACGACAACGACGACAGCGATGCCTCCTCCCACTCTCCAGTCGCCCAGTGTTCAGAAGACGACGACCACACCCACACCCACAACATATCGAAGCCCCTCAACCTACGTCCCCTACCAAAGGCCAAGCCCTGTGACGACACCGAAGCCTACAACCACACCCCCTATTATTGCCCCTGCCCCCATCGCCACAAGTCCCAAACCCACCTGTGCTGTGAACGGGATCCCTAAAAACACACCGACGACGACCACACCCCCTCCTCCTCAGCCATCTCCCAACAACCCAACGTTCACCAACTATACGAGGCCGGCCCCACCCACAGCGAACTCCTCCCCCTTCCCGCAGCAGCTCCCGCCCTCCAGCTACGTCGCCAAAATCAATTATTTCTCAAACTCCACGCCGGCGTCGTCGAGGGGGATCATCCAGCGTCCGATCGCGTCCCTGCCCGCCCCCTCCTCCACGCACCCCAAGGAAATCATCTACGCCCCCTCCAACGGGGTGGGGGGGAGTGGGGGTGGGGCTGGAGGGGGAGGAGGAGGGGAGGGGGACTCCAACCACCCCCACCTCTCCACCATCCGACGCTCCCGCCCCTCCTACCTCCAACGCCTGGAGGCGGAAAAGGCGGAGAAGGAGGAGAGCGCGGCCCAGGCCCTCAAAATTCAAACCAAGAGCAGGGAGGGGAGTAGGGATCGTGGGGAAGCCCCACCCCCTGTCCCCCCTCACAAAGATGTCAAGGCAGAGCCGGAGCAGGTGTTCCTCAAGCAGGTGTTCGTCAAGAAACCGGGGGGTGGGGGGATCTACGCGAGTTTGGGGAGGAAGGTGGCCACGCCCGTCATTCGTGGGGGGACCCTGGAGAAGGGGGGGAAGGGCAGCAAAGGAGGGGGAGGAGGAGATTTCAGGCAGCAGTATCAGCAGAGTGGGGATTATGGGATGACCCAGACGCATACCCTGCCCAAGGGGATGGGGGGAG
>JAQIWC010000243.1:0-11368 GCA_034694605.1 Folsomia penicula | reverse complement strand
TCTTATTTTCTGATGGATTTCAACTAAAAATGGCATCTTCAAACTTTGCAGGAGGAAGAAGAAGTGCATTCGATATCTGGAAGAAGCCAACGGAAACGGTGGGGGTGTAGTGGGTGTGGGTGGGGGCGGTGGTGCCAACAGCGTGAACAGCAACGATGATAACCTGGGTTCTGCCGGAAGTGCTGGAGAGCCTCTGTCCCCCGACTCCAAAGGAGGGGACTCTGACATGGACACTTCCTCAAATATGGACATGTCCAGTCCCAGCTTCAGTCTCACCTCACCTGGTAAGACTAGCAAAATGAAGAAAAATGTTGCAAATTTGCAAATAATTTCTAAACTCTTTTTTCAGGAATGTCCTTGGCATCTCCAGGCCTCATGTCCATGTCCATGCCCTCCCCCGCCCTGACGAGTCCTTCCGGAGTGATGCCTTCTCCGGCCAGCCTCTCCAGTCCGGCTGTCTCCCTGCCTAGTCTTCAATCACCTTTGACCCCTTCAATGCCGGAGGATCGTCACCCAATCTCCTTGTCCTCCGGCCCTGTCGGGTTCAACACCAATACCACCACGTCCTCTACATCCAACGGACATCACCACCACCACGGGAATGGGTCATCCTCCTCCTCCCACCACCATTCTCAGACCCACACCAACAATGCTTTGTCCCACCCTCCGCATCGTAGTAACCATCAAAATCATCACAATTCCTCGTCCTCCTCATCCTTTGGGAAGCATCATCACTCCTCGACCCCCACCTTCCATCCCGGCTCCTCTCCAAACTTTGGTTTTGGCCTGGGCCACTTATTCAATGGGGGCTCTCCAGGAGGGGGAGGAGGTGGGGGCGTGGGTGGCATTCCGAACGGAGGAATGCCCATGCCAGGCTATCCCTTTCCTTTCCCGTTGGGGCTAAATTTGCCAAATTTCCAGAAACCGGCTCGTAACCCGGTCGGGACTAATCCTCACGATATCAACAATCCTCTCAGTGTCAATCAACTCACGGGGCAGTGCAACTCGTCATGTAAGTGGATTGGATTTAAGTGATTTTAGTCAATTATTTGATTAATTAACAATGTAATTAACAATTCCAGCATCCTCCGCCTCATCCCTCAGCAGTATCACGAGCAATGAGCGAAGTTCGAGTGCATCCAGCCACAAGTCATCAAGTTCTCATTCCCACTCTCATCACAATCATCATCACCGGGACCGGGCAAGAAGTCGAGACCGGGACCGTGACCGTGACAGAGATCGGGATCGAATCGTGTCCAGCTCTGAGAATAACAAGTCCACCGAGAGTAGCAGTAGTAGCAAAAATAATTCTTCGACAAATCCTGCAGTCCCTGCCACCACCACGATCATCGGCGTTTCTTGACCACTCCCACAGTAATTTTGTCGTTTACAGCTAAAATAGTTGATGCTATGTATACACACACATATTTACCTTTACCTTTTACGAGTAGGATGAAGAGCAAGTATTTTCTCAAAATATTTTCAATTTCAACCGTGGGTGGGTGGGGTTAAATTCGTGGTCAATTGTCATTTCACTAAATAAGTTAGGTCATTGTGATCTCAAACAACAAGTTCAAATTACTTGTGTAGCATCAGAACAGAAGTAACGGGATGAAATGTTAAGTAAGCATAGTTTGAGTATTTATTTATAAAGTTTGGATAAAGAGGTCTCATAATTTTAGGTAGGATTAGGTAAATAAGGATAAGATAGCGTCGGTGGGGGCATGGATGCTGAAGCTTGATTTTTGGCTTGATTTTCACTGGACTGGATAAAATAAGATTAAGATTAAGAAGGACGATAGGAAAAACGAGACGAGAAAAATATATGTAGCGATTATTTATACGACGATGTAATGGATGAGTTAAGTTTTTGTGATTTTATTTTTATTAATTATTTAAAAAACATGATTGTTTTTCTACATATTTATTTATTTAATGAGTTAATTGTTTAATTAACAAGGATGGCATTAGGAGGGCATGAACATGATGAAATGCTCGTTAAAGCCAATTAATTTTTTTAGTGCCATTTTTGTTAGTGTAATGTAATAAAACGTGACAATTTAATTTTGGAGACAATCAATCAAATTTATTTTATTTTATTTTTAATTGAAGAGAGACTGTCCGAAGTGATTTTTCACGTTTGTACTTTTGAATTTTATTTTATTTAAATTGTTTTTTTAGAGTAGGGGCTACTGTTGCAATACCTTTGAAACACAAAAGTTTAATTTATTCCCATTCAATACAATCAACTAATTTGTCATTTACACACATTTCCCTCAGAAAAGCAACGCTACAGAAAGTTGCTAAAGTCAGTTATTGTTACGTTATGAAATTATGGACTGTACTCCGTAGCTTTATTATGGTCCTTGTATTTTACTTAAATTCGCACTGTTGCAAAAAATCAGAAATCTTTCATTTACTTTCTTCTGGTCTACTTACAATTTTGGCAAGATCACAAACCGATACGAGTATTATTCAATTTTACAAGGATTCAAAAAACAAGACGCCAAATAAACACGTTTCAATTCAAGCTGTAAATTATAATTACTTCAAACTCTCGTCTCACCCTCGTTCGTTAGTGTCAAACCTTAAAAATGTTGTACTAATTTAACTATTTATGTAAAATAGCTCTATTCCCTGAGGTGTCCGTGTAATTTATATCGATTAAGCATAGTTAAACCTGCTCTAAAGATTATTTAAGGGCAGAACAAGCGTTTATGATGACCTCATACTTTTTATTTATTTACTTGAGGAAAAATGGATGTCAAATCAAATCAAATGTTACAAACGTAAGAAAAAATAAATGCATAGCGAGTACTCGTTTTGAAACTTTTGTTTTTTATTGAGTTTTCATAAATGCATCCACTTTTCCTCTGCCTAATCATCCTCCTCTCCCAAACCAGGGGGGCGTGTTGGCCGTGGTCGTTGCGTATTTGTTCGTTGTGTCGGCCGGTGAGTGGGGCGTTGAGTTGGACCAAAATTTCCACCACCCCCACCCCCACCCCCACCCGGAGAACAAACCGGATTTTGCATCCCCACATACTCTGTCCCCCCACCCCCCAGCGGTGGTGGAACTGGGAATCCTTGTGGCGGATACCTTCCCAAATTGTCACAATTCCCTCCTCCTCCCCCTCCATTCTTAGCCGAACACCCCGGCCCTGTCGCCCTCCCCACAAACATCCTGACCCCCTCCCTCAGCACGGTCATGTGCTGACTCACCCTTGAGCTCAGGTACTTGCTCACCCCCGAGAAAACCGCGTATCCCGGAAGGATGACATCCGCCAGGGCCGCATCCTTTGTGAAAACGTCCACCAGCTTCTCAAGCGTGTCGTAGAATTGGACTGGAAAGAAAGTAGGGGTACGAGTTTTGATGTCATCAATTCTTTGACCACCACCCACTTACGGAGCCGACACCCCGGATTATTCTGGGTCAAATAGTGAATCCCGCGCTGTTGGATGGCCAGCCCGTTCTCCATCTCCGCCAGGACCCTCTTCACCGGCCCCAGCGGGGTTTTCCCATGCCGGATCAGGGCGACCAAGACGCCTCTGCCGAGCTGGGGGATGACGCGGCCAAAGTCATACTCCGTGATGCCCAGGGCAGAGGTAAATTTTCGATAAGTTTTGAGGGATCCTCCATTCGCGGTGAAGAGGTCGAGGTAAATCGTGTTCAAAGGGGAGCAGAGGTCTTCCACCGAGTTGTGGATGGCTAGGACGGACTGCTCGAGAAAGGGGTGGCCTTTTACGAGGCAGGTGAGGTAGCAGAGGCCGCCCTCTGAGGGTCAAGGGAAAGGTCAAAGGTCAGTTACGAAGGTCACAGGTTAGTTTGGATGACCCACCTGCACTCCCATACTTGGAACACGCCGTCAACTGCGTGGCACACCCCTTGACCTTGGCCAGGGTGTCGGGAGAAAGGTCGGTGGGGGTGCCACTACCCTCTTTGCGGGAGAGGTCATAAACTCTGTTCCAGTTGGAGAGGTAGGCTTGTTGGATCCCTGCCAGGGTGGGAGGTCCTCCTCCTGGTGGACGGTTTGGAGTGGGTGGGGGTGGTTTATTCCCAGGGATCAGGGTGGAACGACCAAGGGTAGGGCTTTGTGGTTGAGGTTGAGGTAGAGTTGGGGTGGGAGAATCCACACCGATACCGGCTTCGGGATCAAAGTTGAGGTCGGGATTAGCAGCTGCAGGACCTCCATCTAGACCACCACTCCCACCATCCGCATTGTTATCCAACATGTCCTCCATCCTCTGGGAACGCATGTCCACGATATACGGGTTGGACTGATAACTGAGGTCATAGTCCGAGTAGAAACTGTCGGCAAGGATCACTGAAAAGGGGGAGGAGGAGGAAATTAGTCGAGAAAGAAGGGGTGAAAATATGGATTCGCTTACGAGGAATGATGTGCAAAAAGATGTGCAAAAATGCGAGACGATGGAATGATCTACCCATTTTGTATAAATGAAATATTTCCCAATAAAATATGGAGCGTTAAAAGCTTACAACTTAACCCTGGTTCTGAGAATTGTTGCCATTTTTTGCATAAACAAAACAAATTGGCAAATCTAAACAATGAATTCAACCCGGAAATGGTTTTCACTCTGTGAGTGATACATCCAAATTTATTCGCCAATCAAATTCCGCAATGATTAAACTTCACCCAAAAACATGGGCCTTGATTTGCCTAAATTGCATTTTCCTTGTAAAACCTACCCTTTCAAAATCCACCTCCTCAAAATCAAAATCCGCCCAACTTTCCTCCACATTTCCGGACGCCAAGGGATTTTCCACTTCCGGTTCCTTCGCATCCTACAAAGAGGATCCCGGCCTCTGGGGAAATTTCAAAGTGGTCATGAAAAAATATGAGTTGTCCACTCTCGAGGAAATTTGTGTTACGGGAACGTGAGTTTAGAAATCAAAGTTTTTTGCAATATTGCAAATTTTACTTTCGCATCTTCCGTAGCTACCTTTTGTACGCTCGACCCGATTATTCCGTTCCTTCTTTGGATGAGATGAGTCTGATCAGTGGGGCTGGGACCGGGGCTTGTTTTCCTGTGGGCAAGGTGGGTGGGCAGAAAATTTGCAAAAAATGTTGCAAAAATTTGAATCGCAGGGTTTTTTGCAGTACGCGTCGATGCAACTGGTGACCCCGATCCATTCAGGGATTCGCGATCCTTCCATCACTTTTTTTGTGGAGCCTAATCTGCAAGGAGCAGGTGAGGACAAACGTTTGCCATTTTTGATGAAAATCACACTATTTTTGCACACTTTCCAGGACAAAGTTTTCGGAAAAGTTTGCGAGAAGCCACACCCAGAATGCCGGGTCGAGTTGGGTCACTAATCATCCACGGGGATCAGAGCTACACCGCCATTTCGGCACAGAGTGGGAAAAAGTATTGTCTGAAACCAGGGTCCAAGGTAAGTCATCAAAGCAATTCAATTCTCTATCTAATTACGCAAACATATTCCCAACATTTTTGCAATTCTCATTTCAGTCGGGGAAATCGTTCAAGAATTCAATTTGTCTGAAAATGCACAACATTTTACACTCCAAAGACTCCGGCTCTCTAACCAAGGACAATTTATACTCGGACGCATATCTCGGATGTTCCAATTCCAGGTGCTAATATTTTAGCATTATTGCAAAAAATGCAAACATTTTACCAAAAACCTATTCAGCATCCCAATTTATATCGACAACTGTCGAAAATTCGGTTCCGGGACGCTGGAACAGCTTAAAGGCGACAAGCCCAATGGGGACGCTCCCCTTAAAACCAGGATTGGGCGGAAAGTACCTTCCCCACAAACTACCAACGATAAAACCACACCCCCTTTGGGGCCCCCTCTGCCACTTTCTCTACCAACTGAAGCTGCCCCCACTGACACCACCACCCAAGCCTGGTCCATTCCCCCCCTTTTCCCGCCTCCCATCACCTCTTGCTCCGACAACTCTGACCTTTTGGAACTTCTGGACATGGCGATGCAGGCGGACTACTCCTCCCCCTTCCAGTTCTTCTACCCCAAGGACAAGGCCCACTCCTGGAGGACCAAACTCCTGGACTCTGCCTTCGACACGGTCCTCCTCACCTGTCCCACAGTGGACCCCGACTTTCTCGGGCAGATGCGAGAATTCTACATTTTCCTCGCGGAAAAGCTAGTCTGGTCAAAGGTCAAGGATTTGCCATCAAAGGCGGATCACGCCCTGGGCATGATGTTCCATGCTGCGGATGAATGTAATGCCATTCTTGAGGAGGCTGGGGCTGGGGAGGAATTTGCCCATGTAAGTTGTTTTGCAAAATATTTGCAATATTGCAAATTTTCATGTTTATCCTCAACAGTTACCCTTGATGGCGATGGACTTCAATCCGGAGGGAATGTATGACCCCCGTCTGCAGCCGTTTGACGCCCTCTCCGCAGTGATGGAGGCAGTCTGGTTGGTTTTCAATGCTGCGGCTTCGGTGTGTCACCGAGCGTTTGAATTTGAGCGGGATTTTTTGGATGACTACATTCTCCGCTTTGTCGACCTGTACCTGGACCCGGAGGCTTTGAAGGAGGAGTGGTGAGTGGAGTAGGGGGAGTGGTTTTGGTTTTGTGGGTGTTTTTAGAAATTTACTTTCCTGCCCAGGTTGCACCCATCCCGCCTCAGCTCCTACGCTCCCACCATTTTTGGAGGGATGAACATTTCCCGGGCACTCAAAGGTTTGGCGGTTTGTTCCAGCACCGTGTTTGAGGAGATGCCAACGCTGGATGTGGTCCCAAGACCGGAGGGGTTTCCTTCCGGGACCCCCTTCATTTGAGGGTGCATTGATTTAAATTGTGGCATTTATTTGTAAAGATCCAAGTATTTTCCGGAGTAAAATATGGATTTGCATTTCATTGCTTTTAAAGAGTAAATTTTTTTGAGAAATTAAAAAGCCAATCGTGGAATTTGTAAAATATGAACAATAAATAGCAGATTAGATGGAAGCGTAGTGAGTCCTCATTAAACAAAACGTTGCTTTGTTTGAGGAAATGCATGAAACGTTCTCCTTCCTTACTGACCAACTACCTTATTCATTTCACCTGAACTGTACCTTCATTTCATTTCTCATGACAGACCAATAACTGACCACCTCTACCTAGTAACGGACTATGAGATGAGATGACTCAATCCAAAGCTTAGAGAAGAGGATCATTTCAATTTCAATGCTCACAAAAATTCATGGGCTGAGGATGAGCAGTTATTCCACGAATTAGAATATGAACTGATCATCATGATGAATGCCCAAATGAAAAGATCAATAGCCCAGACCAGACCAGACCAGCCCAACAGAGATGATTCCATGAATTCATTTCATGACATTTCAGCATTTCTGTTATAAAACTGGCATGAAACACGACATAGTCAAGCTACACACACACTCATTACAATGGATGAAATATCCATCTACACCAAAAACCACCCCCACACCAACCAACATTCAGCCCACGCAACAAAAAAGTCTCCATGATTTTATTACCCTCCTCTGGTCTCGATCTCGACCATCCTCGCATGTTCTCCAGCATTTAGTCAAATTCTTCACTATTTACATTTACGCCGTATTTTACGTTTGTCATTTAAAAATTTCATGAAACATGTCCAACCCTGCTTCTGCTTACGTTGACTAATTTAATGAGAAGCTACGTATGCAATGCAAGATGGATTTACTTATTTTTTGTAGTGATTGACACCGCCCAAGGTTGCCACTGAGGGCAAACGTCAACCCCTGAGTGAGTGAATCCACAGGTTAAACAACCAACTTGTTAATTATTTTAAGACAAAAAACCACAGCCTTTAATATGAAATGGTATTGTCGGGTTTGCTTAAAGCTCCGTCTTTAACACAAAGACGAACCACCACCAAACCGCACCAAAGTACAGTAGTAGGTTGGGTTTCTTTCTTTATGTGTTGTCCAGTCCAGCCGTGTAATTACAGTACCGGTCAATGCTATGCATTTGCATTTGCATTGATGATGGATAACGATAGCATATTCGTGTCATGGCTAAAGAATCAAGAATCGATTCCTCCTCCTCCAGTTACTTGTGCCTGTGCCTACATCAGTAAGTAAGGTTGCTTACCCCTTCCATTGTAACAAGGTCGGGATGTCTTTAAGCCTGGCCAACAGCAGCATAGGAGGAATGGAATTGGATGCAACTTTTCCTTAAGAGAAATACGATATGTATTATGGTACACCTGCATTGCATTAAACGACCACAACTAGAACCACCACCACCAACTTTCTAAACACACCGAGGATTAGGATTAGATCATCCCCTCGTCTCGTCTCATTCTCTTGAGAGCTTCTCGGAAGTTGGCAGTGCGGCTCAACGGCTCGGCTATTCTTAAGCTTAAGCTGAAGACAACGAATCCATCCAGTTTTGATTTGAATATTTAGGATGTAAATCCAAAATATTAAAATTTCCACATTCCTCTTCAAACAAAATAAAATAAAAACAAAACAACGAAGTAAGGCTCAAATATCAAAGGAAAACGAAGCATATCACATATCCCAAGAAAGACGACAAGTTTTTGAGATCGAATTGCATCACATTTGATCACGCGATCCGAATTAACGACATTTTTGCTGTGATTTTGTTCTGAACCTGCTCAATTAAACCCATTTTTAAAGAAAAGTTCCCAAAAATGTCGGCATTATTCAATTGTTTCCGAAAAGAAGGCTCCTCCGAGAAACGAGGCCCCTGTAAATGCACGAAATGCAAGTGTCACTGCCACTGCCACGCTGCAAAATGTGATCACACGGACGGCAAGACTTTCAGCAAGACGCTCCACATCTCCGGAAAAAAGTGTAAACGTCACTCCTTATCTTGGTAAGTTTGGCATCACTCACAATTACTCATTCTACTACTTTGATTACCAATTTTTGCAAACTTTATTTGCCAATTTAGTTGCGAATCCATGTCGGATGCGAATCCGCCCTCCCAATACTCCTCCCTGCCCTCCCCCACCGCGTCAGTGGACCCTACCGGGACGCCATTCTTCATGACGCCCGGAGAGTCCAGCAATCTTCCGGGCAAGTCCTACATGCCCGTCTCAAAGGAGGACCCCTTCTACAACATGAACCATCCCAAGAGGGGAAAGGCCATCATTTTCAATTTCGATCGATGGGTAAGTGTATGAGCTCAAAAATTTGCACAAAAATTTGCATAAACACGCTTTTAATGACTCTTTAATTCAAGTTTTTGCACATTCACAGGACAACACCAACATCCCTCACTTAGGCCTCAGCCCACGCCTCGGATCTGAAAAAGACAAGAAAGATTTGGCTCGATGCTTGCAACGCCTCGATTTTGAAGTCGAGGAGCACGACAACATGAAACATTTGCAGTTGTGGGCGGTTCTTGAGCGTGGTAAGGAATTGTACTTCGTAGTATACTACTTTGAATTAGATTTCTGATTTGTTTTTCATTTTTCTAGTCCGGAAGGAGGACCACACCACCTCCGACTGCCTCGTCATCGTGGTCATGACCCACGGCGAGAAGAACACCGTCTACATGCGGGACGGGACCCAAATCCCCATCAACCTCATTTGGGAAGCCTTTGAAGCCAACAAATGCCCCAGCCTCGCCGGAAAGCCGAAGATCTTCATCGTCCAAGCCTGCCGCGGGCGGCAGTACGACTCTGGGACGAAACTCCTCCCCACCCTCCCCCTCGACCCGGACTCCCTCCTCAACCTCTCCGACATCACGGACTCCTCCACGTTCTCCTACGTCATCCCGAATGCGGCCGACATCATTGTCGCCTTCAGCTGTCCGCTGGGCCACTACTCGTGGCGTCATCCGGAGCGAGGGTCCTGGTTTATCCAGGCCATTTGCAAGGTCTTCAATCGTCACGCGTACGACATGAACCTGCAGGGCCTGCTCACCACCGTGGCGCGGGAGGTGGCGCTCAATTATCAGTCCAACACGACGGACGTGGAGTCCAACAATAAGAAACAGGTGACGTCCACTTCGTCCACGCTGATTCGGGATGTCATTTTTCGTCCGAAGCAGCAGACGACGAATCCTCCACGTCCCCCACTTCCGGTGGAGCAGGAAATTGCTTTCTCGGATGAGAGGCAGATTGCGTTGACGATGATGAGTTCGATGGAGGAGGAGGGAATTGCTGCTACTGCCACACCCACAAATACACCCACACCGGCGACACCCACTCCAACTTCGTTCCCAAGGAGCAGTGCAGGTGTGATTTATGCGCGTGAAGAAGGGGGTCCTATAAATGGATCGGTGGCTGTGTAAAAAGTAGGGGTACCTTAAAAAATATCAAGGAAATTTCCAGACGTCTGAAAAAACGCTCAACTTTTTTGCCTTATCTATGCATGTAAAATACGTATTTGTCTGAAATTCATTCTTCCGTTTCAGACAGGACGCTAGTTAAGATTTAGTCTTTTAAAAATAATTTATTTCCATTTTTTCCAAGAAAGAACTGATATTGTGAATAGTCTCAATTTTGGTAAATATTTACTTTTTTTTCATAAATGTTAGTCATTACTCATGTTTAGTTTGTCAGTTGTGGTCACAATTAATTAATTTGTGAAGAGATGAGTGGTTTGGTTAATTTAATTTAATGAGCTTAATTTTTATTGTACGTACACAAGTGTACGTAATTTTAATTAAAGGATCATATAATTTAATTTAGTTGTATGGATTTTTTGCGATTTTACACTTTATGTAGACTCGTTATTTGTGTGTCCTAATTAAATTACTTCAATCTTTTAAGGCAAATCCTCTAGGTTTCCCAATAAACCATGATCTGTCACATCCTACCATACCGTGCGATTTTTGTCGTAGCAGTTTGTCTTTGTATTTATGCTGCGGTCCAAGTTTTACATTCTGGCAAAAAGAATGCTTCAATTAAACCCCATCGTACCTTAAAGAAGAAGGACATCATCATTATAACTAAATCAAGGTAGCACTTTATCCTCAGAGCCAAAAAAATAATCGACCTACACATTCTATTCCAAAGAAATTCCAGTACTGGGACAGAAAAATTTACTCCAAACGCCACAAAAGAAGCGTCCTTTTATGAGCCTCCGTACCGTTTAAATTCCATCACGGATCCATCTCGATACCCAAAAATTGGTGAGATACGGCCACCTGCAGTCCTACTCCATTTGAAAGGAAGGACAGGGAATCAGTTATTTGTGTATGCCTGCCACTACGCCTTGGCCCGGAAGAACAGCTGGCCTCTCTACGTTATGGTGGGCAATTTATGAGGAGATTTTTTGATGGTTAATTAGGATGAATTAATATTTAATACAAAATATGTAGCTACCAAACAGATACAATCGAACGGATATGGTCAACGGAACGGGAAGGAAACCGTTCCAGTCGGAGTTTGCC
>JAQIWC010000242.1:0-11372 GCA_034694605.1 Folsomia penicula | reverse complement strand
ACCGCCTCCTCCTCCATCACTTCCGCCTCCTTCATTTACCAAAGGAGGGAAGGGGGAGGAGAGGCCCCTTCCGAGGAGGAGGAGGGGGAAGAGAACAAACCCAGGCCTTGGAGTCCTCAGTGGCTGAGAATGACCCCTCCCAGGCTGGACTCAAACTCGATGGGAGAAAATGGTAGGTTACACCCCCTCCTCCCTCTCCTTCTCCCCCTGCTCAGCCACACCCTCTCTCTGTTCCTTTTGTCCTTTGTAGACCCCTGGTGGTGGAGCGCGGAGGTGTCCCGCGGGGACCGGCCTCCCACCCCTGCCCCCTCCATCTGCTCTTCAACCCTTCGCCCGCAGGCCGCCGCGGTGGATGAAGAAGAAGGAGCATGCCTCAGCCCCACCCTCCTGGAGTCCCCACCCCCTCCACCCGACAAGACATTCCTGGACTTGTTGAGCCAGTGGTTTGACCTCAAGGCCGAGGAGGGAGCCGAGGAGGGAGGGGCCTGTGGCGGAGACGCCACTGCCGTCCCTGGGAGCAGCTCGGACAAGGCGGACAAGAAGGGAGGGAGGAGGAGGTGGAACGAGGGCTGGGGGGATAAATAACCAAAGGACCATCACCCATTTTGTCATCATTTTGTTAAGGCCGTCTAAAATCCATGAAAACTGAGATTTGTAATCACGCGATGCTTCAAAAAGTCAATGAAATAAAGAATGAATTACAAAATGGCACTGGGAGGATTCCAAATTCTTGATCCCTTGTAAACATCCCCCTCTCCTCCTCCCACCCTCTCTCAGAATGGAAATGAGAGGAGCCACCACCATACGGGCCACCCCCATGCATCCGAGGAGGGTGGTCAGGCCCACAGCAGTCGCACCCTCCTCTGGCCCAATCATCCGCACCTTCCTGACCTACCCCTGCCCTGCCACACATGTAATCACAATCAGAAATTAAATGACGACATGCAATGAATTATTCCACTCCCCTCCCCCTCTGCCCCCCTTTCTCCGCATATTCAACAGAAAAGAGTTTGAATTTCTTCTTTTTATTGCGTCAACAATTTACCTGGTTTTTTAGTCAGAGGGAAAAAATGTAATCCTAAATTGTGTTTTGGACGGACGACTCGGAATAGAGGACACATCCCAGTGGCAACACTTTAGCTTTCCCATTTCCCACAATTACTCCGTTTATGAGGCATTAAACTCCCCTTTAATATCAAGATGAGGCATCATATTCCCAGTTTTTTGGGAAGGAAATATCGATTTCAATTAGTTTTCTTGGGTAAACAACACAACATTTTATGCAAGGACAAGTCTTTTGAGGGGGGTGAGGCCTTGTTGATCTTATTTTTCCGTATTTTGGTTTCTTATCTGCCATATCTTTCACTCCTTGTTTGCCCAAGGCCATGGGCTGACGTTGGGCCGTATTCCTTCATTCATGGTCAACCGTTATCTCGTCTCAATTTACCGTGCTTTCCTCCCTCCCTCCTCGTTATAAAAATCCATCTCACCCTATCCTGATAAATACGCAGGGCAAAGATAACACACGAGGGCTTGGGCTGAGCTCGTATTATCTCATCTCCCACTTTGGCAGGCAGCTTGTTTGTTTAAGAAATGGGCCTATCAGATCGTTTTATGAAATGATATCAAAAATGACCCCAGGAGATGAAGCATCTTCCATCCATCCTCCCTCTTGTTTTGTCTTGTTTTATTTCCTTCCTCTCAGTTCCCAGCAAGCTGTTGCTATATCCTATGCAGACTGAAGCATGTTCTTTATCCTTTGCAAAATAAGAGGTCGATACGAACTCCCAAGCAAAGAAATGTCACCATCTACCATCCTATGCATGTGCACATCCCACCCACCCAAATTGTCAAACCCCATAAAAGTCTGAAACCCAAGTCTGACTGAAATTGGAACTTCAATTAATTTAATTTCCCATGTTTTCTACACATCCCATCCCATCCCTGACACACTCATTCAATTCCTTCGTCCCTCTTTCCTTCCTTCTCTCTTTCTTGAGTTTGAGAGTAAACTAGGAAATATGAAACGACTTTCTCTCCTTCTTTCCTTCTTGGGGCTCAAGGCTCTATTCCTCCTTCCCTCCATTCCTCCTTGGATCACTCGAGTTCCTCAGACGCTGGCTTGGCTTGGCTGAGGAACTCAGTATTGGTTTCATATTCGTTTCCTCCATTCCACTCCCACCTTCGTCTTCCTCTTTAAGAGCTGAATATATTTCCAATCTTCTTTTTGGGTACTTTTTCCCCGTTCCTGTGTTTCATATTTCGTTCCTCCCATGATGTGATGCAAAATTGAATGGTGGGTGTGTGTGTGTCTGTATTTGTTTGAAATTTGAAATGGAGGCTGCCACGCCATAATCTTATGCTAGCATCCAAGCGACTCTGGAGCATCCTCCACTCCATCCATAAACCCGGAAAGGGCCCAAGGGTGTGTGTTTTATTTTCAGGGTGATTTTCCCTCTTTTTCAAAGCTTTGCCTCGGCTCAAGGAGAGAGAGGATGGAGAAAGGATGTCAGCGGTGGAATAACAATATGGTGGTGGTGGTGGATGAGTTGTGTATTATTGCATATGCTGGGTAGGTGATGTACTTTGCAGGATGGTGAATAAAGTTAAAGAATAAGAGCGTGCCTGATACTTTACATGATGATCGATTGTTATGTTTGTTATGGGGGCACGTATGCTTTCTCTTTATTTTATCCACACCATACCTCCACTTTTCTTGGAAATGGTGGTGGTGGAATGGAGTGAGCAAAGGTTTGAATATTTGACCAAAATTGAGTTTGCTTGCCTTTAGGATGATAAATATGAGGCGAGACAGGGTACGATTATACATCTTGCTTGTTTCGTACATATTTTGTAAAGTGTCAATTTTTGGCAGTATCGGTTAACGAGACAATGATCTTGTTAGGATAATAACACAGCACGATATCCATGATTGGGCATGAATTCGATTCCAGGAGCATGATTTAAACTCTAAAAAGTTGGCAACAAAACAACTTTCACCCAACAAAAAACAAATTCAACCAATTTGAAAGCATTTTTCAAAAAAAATCACGGCAGCATCACAGATTATTCGATTTTTTGATATGTTTAACTCGTTTAACTCCATCCGTTTCATAACTCCAATAAAATATCGTATAAAGTCGTATACTAAGGACACTGGTTCATCCTTCTCGGTGTGAATATCTCCCACCACCACCACCACCACCAGGGAAAGGAGAAAGGGAAGCTGTGAATCCGAGTTAAATGAGCTGTTTCACCCTTTACTTCCTCTTCCTTTTTAATATCCTGCTGCGCCCTGATTGTGCCGAAGCCTCAGTTCCGGCGGAGGAAGACTGATACGCTTAATGAATATGGATGGAGGGATAAAAGACGACGACGACCACCACCACCACCGGATCCTGTAATGCAGTCCACCCAC
The DNA here is from genome assembly GCA_034694605.1 of Folsomia penicula. Taxonomy (NCBI): domain Eukaryota; kingdom Metazoa; phylum Arthropoda; class Collembola; order Entomobryomorpha; family Isotomidae; genus Folsomia; species Folsomia penicula. Next base: position 7,954 of record JAQIWC010000242.1, on the reverse strand, counting down.
CCACACTGCTGGAATGAGATGCAGGAAAAAAGGAAAGGAAAGCCGTTCCGGCTTTCCCTTCCCTTATCATCTTCATAAAGTTGTGCACTTTTATCGCAAACGGGCAACTTAACTTTCCTGATTAAAATAATTGGTCCGGCCATAAAATTCGCGATAATTTCAAAACTTTGAGTTTTTTTGGGGGCATTTTTACAAGTTTTAAAACAGATTTTCTGTAAGCACTGATTTATTTACTTATTTCAAACATTCTTTCTTCGTTTTAATGCCCCTATTTTTCGGGGGAGGCAAGCATTTGACTGACGTGACGTTCCACAACGTTCTTTTTCCCCACCCACCACCCCACCCAATCCACCCACCCACCTCAACTCAACTCAATCAAAGTATGGCTGGAGGTTGGGTTGGTTTGGTTTGCTTTCTTTTAGTGCTCTGTCTGACTCTCATTTCCGCCCTGCTCTCTCCCTCCAAACCTCCACTTCCAATGTATCGACTCTACTCAAGCCAGACTGACGTAAAGCAACGCAACGCAACACCGATTTCGAATCATGTTCTGTGCGACCACCACCACCAGACCATCAACATTTTCTCAATCATTTTTATTTATTTCTTTCCTTCCCTGCTCCCTGCCCCGTGCGATGTTATGTAATGCCTGGCCTGCACGTGTAAGAGAAATCATTGGCAGTGGATTTCTTCCCCTCATTTTTCCTAGCCCAGCATTTAATAGACTTTGTTCCCTTGTCAAAGTCAAATTTTGGATTCACTCACTCACTCACTCCCTCTGATTTGATATTAAAACTCTCAGCCTCTCCTCCTCCATAAATTGGAGAAAGAAACACTGCCACCATTCAAACGCACCTCCAGAAAATATGCTTCCTCATTTCCTCTCGTAGAATTGTTTATTTCTCTCTAATGAGCAAGTCAAGCACTGATGAAAGAAAGGGGTAGGGAATGGATCACCACCATTTACTATTTTTATTGAGGCAGAAGCAGAGGCAGACATGATTTTCCGTATTTTAAATCTAAATCTCAGCCGAGGCAGGAGGCAGTTGTGTCACGCCTCTGTATCTTTACGTGAAAAGAGTGACTAGAATCCGTTATGTTATGGGAGTGTAAAAGCTGTCACTTTTTGAATGGATGGATGGATTAATTAATAACAATTTCGTCCCAGATCTGAGCGAGCAAGGTTCATTTGTATTCCGAGTAATTCTGGAGGGATTTACGAGTTTACGACCCAAGAGAAGGACTAAACCATGTCATTGTCAATACTTGGGTGGGTGGGTGGATGACAAAGACTGTGTCACCCAAACCAACTTGGAAGCGTCCAATTTACCATTTTACGCCTGATTTCGTAAATATTTCTTATATTTCTTATATTTTTAATTGTGGCTCAAATTCTTCCTTCCTTGAAAGGTATGTACGTGGGAGGGTGGTGTATTTAGCCACCCACATTCCGACTGTCACTTTCACTGCACTAGCAGAGTCCATACTTTTGTGATCCTGTCCCACCCACATCCGTGAATTTACTTGAGCCTAGGTTGGACGTGGACATCGTACTTTTTCCGTTAAAGGAGTGATGTGACTGCTTTCCCTGCTGTCTGCTGTTGCCTGACAGTCGACCACACCATTCTCCACTGCATTGTCAATGCCTGTCACTCACTCACTTTCCCTCATTGTCACTCCCTCCCTCCCTTACTTTCTCCCTCACTTTCTCCTCTAGTCTGGTGGTCTCCCTCGTTTCGCAGTCTGCACTCGTCCATTTGTTCTTCCCTGGTTTTTCCCTGGGCTCAAATCCTTCCCTCCCTGCCTTTGACGGAGGATGGAGAGCTGGGACTGGGACTGGGACCAGGGAAGAATTTTGAATCTCCCTTTATGAATGAATGAATGAAACGGGATAAAGTAGGGCAGCGGAAATGGAACCGTGGAAAGATCGAGAGAATTTTTAGAACGAGACAAAATTGTAGCAAAATACAAAAATATGCAAGCGTAGCGTCAAGCAAGCGTGCCTAAGCATTGTCTCCCATTTTTGAACGTATGTATGGCTTCGCTACTGCCAGATTTTTAATGTTTATGTCCTCCCTCCCCCATTTCACGCTCCCGGGAGAAAGTTTGGATTGAAATCGTGTCGTTACATAAAACGGGGAGCCAATGGAGCCTCTGTTCTGTTCTCTGTATTTATGGATTTAATGTGTAGTTGCCATTACATCACATCAGTATCGCTTCATTCCACCCACCCAAGCCTGCCTTAAAGTTGAAATTGAATGGCTTGGCTGGGAAGATAAGAACAGTCTCATTTTGAATGAAACAAGTAATTTATTGAGCCCCAGTTTACACTCATTGAATCTAAAATCGTTTGATATGTCTCAAAGTTGAAATTTATTCGGGGGAAAAATGTGCTTTGGAGAAAAAAGCAATCGTTTTCTGGGAAGCAGTTGGCTCCTACTGCCAGCACTGCCATAACGTTTCCTATTCTTAAGTATTTTTAAGGATTGGATGGGAGGACTGGGTTAAAAGCTGGTTTACTCACTCACTCACTCACAGACAAAATGCTTGGTAGGAAGCATGGAGGGAACTACTTAAGAAAAATCCAGTGTACTCGCAGTATCATGCCCTATCTGGATCTTGACAACCGTTGACTTGACACTGACTCCTAAATCTTATTATCGGAAGGGCCTGGCTGGTATTGTATTGTGCTCCACGTCCCAGTCCCACCCGATTTAAAGCAGACTTACTCCACTTAATCGGCTCAGTCAGGCTACAAAGCTGGGATTTCTACAATTTATACAATGCAATGCTTTTAAGAGTGGAGAAGTAGTGGGTGGGTGGGCCTATGTAGGCGTAGGCCCTGCTTTCTTGAGAAGAATGCGTACATCTGACTTTGTTTTTTAAACCGGAAAGAATTTACTTTGTATGATTTCCTCCGTTGAAATTGGCGTAGGTTGTTTAAATAGTGTTTTGCAAAAATAATTTGCCTAGTTGAATTTGTTTCCTATTCGGAAAATAGTACCCGTACAGTGAATTGTAGGCAGTTCAACCCAACTCGGATTGGATTGATATGTGAGGAAATTCCCGTGTATTATGTCAAGATAAGGAGGAAGGAACGAGAAATTTACAGCATCGTTTACCTCCTTGATGGATTGGCCTACCTGAGCTGAATCCAGGTTGGGTGCTGGGTTACCTTTCCACGTATGCAATTGTACTTGTACTCGATGGAATGAAACCTGCTTCCAGGGATTGGCGTAGTTATTTAAATTTGCCTATTGTTCCATGAATGGATGGTGCAAATGGCCCATTCTAACTCACCCACTCCTTTGTTTTGTTTGTCGAGTATTTTGCTCCTGTCTATTTCCGTCCCTTTGTACAAATACAAATACTTTCCAACAATTATTGTTTTAAGTCACGACTATGAATGAGTCGAAGTAGGGGTGGTGGTTGTAGTGGAAGTGTGGGTGTTTGCAATTCAGTAAATAATTGCATTGGTTTCATTCCATGTTTCCTAGATAATTACAGAGTCCTCCAGCCATGGACTCTATCTTACGATACGTTACAAGTGGAGGAAGACTTGTTCCTAATATTTCTCAGGTTATTGTAGTGGTTCAAAGAAATAATAAACAGTTTTCCCCCACCAACCAGCCCCCACCTCCTCCTCCTCCCTCTGTCTGATTGATTGATAGAGTTGGGCCTCCATGTGCATTATTCTGTCGGGAGGAAATGGATCACTTATACTTTCCCATGTCACACCACTTCCGATGGAAGCAGAGTGTCGACAACCGAGCCCAACAAAATGGAAACGTACAAACATACGTAGACCCAGAAATTTAGAGTAGTAGGCACAATTCCTTGAATTTCTTTCCATTCCACAGTTTGGAAATCAGATCGATACAAAAAACTTTTCAGGAAATGAAAAAGAATTGTACAACATGTGCAGATTTCAAATTAAATTGCAAAATCTTTCCACCAAACCAAACCATGGAACAAATTTGCATGCATTTTACTTTACTCCATATTCCGCAATAATCTCAAACTTTCCTCACTTTCTAATCAAGCCAGTCAACATAAACATGTCACTGGCCTGGACTGGACAAAGGAAAGGAAATGGAAAGTCAAACAGTCAATCTTAGCTTTGTTTTGCTTCGTTCGTGTGCCTTGCAGTTAAATTAAGAAGCATTTAAATACTTAATGTTCCCAGTCCTGGTTCTGGGCATAAACTGATGTTGAATGCATCACGGGACGGGACACGCCACACATCCAACATCCCATTCCTATTGCGTAACTAAAATGTTTTGTCCCAAAAAGGTGGGTTTGCTTGCCTTTGCCGTGGGCTGGTAGGTTGGGTCCTTGTAAATTATTGTTTCTCTCTCCCTTCCCTCAAGAAACAACGGAACTCTAAAACTTTGTAATTGAAGTAATTAGTGTTTATGACATTTTCTAAGGCACGTGGCCCTGCATGCCTGCATGCATCCACTCATTTATGAGACTTTCTTTCTTTCTTTGATTACTCTGTTTCAAATCTGGTTTTGATTAATCCGTTGTTTTGTTTTGTTTGGCACGATACGGATTTGCTTATGCCTCGGCTACTTCTTTAAGCTTCCTTTTGTGCAGTGTTCTCTTCCGTAGTTCCATCGTAATTAGTTGGAATTAACATAAGCCTTTCCTTCTTATGCACTCGTGTAGAATGGTCATCATCCTAAAAATTATTATGACACGCGTTATTCCATGTTTTACTCCATCCACTCTACTTTTATGACTGGAACTTGGCTGTCGATTTCTTTGAATTGGACCGATCCGACTCAAGACTCCAGTCGCGCCTTAATTATGCCTCCCTCCCTCTCCCCGTCTACCTAGCTTTCTTCCCAAGTTGGGGGAAAGGTAGGCTAAGCTTGGTGAATATGAATTCCGAACCTTTTTAAAGGTTAGGTCGATTGGTTGGAGGGAAAAGAACGAAAAGAGCGAAAGAAAGAAAGCAGCTTTCCCTCCTTCCTTCCACTCTCCACTCTTAATAAGTCAAGAAAAGTCAGTTGCGTGAGTCTCGGTTTGACAGTAATGGCTAAAATATTGGAGGACGTTTAGTTATAAAAAGCGCACTCTGCTCTGCTCCAAACACATAACTTGCTTTCCCTACATCCACCACCACCACCACCACCACCTTAAAGGAAGGAAAGCAACACTGCACAACACAACAAATTCCAATCCAGGGAAGGAAAGTTACAATCAGTCCAGCTTGAGAAACTTGCCTCAAATAAAATACACCCACCCACATACGAATGTAGTCCTACAGTGGGTGGTTTGGTGTGGTTACTTTATGTTCACGAATGCATGCATTCTTCTGGTTGAGTGCTTACTGCTCTGCCCTGTCCCACTTTCATTAAACAAGGACTCGAACAAAGAGCCAAATTCTTTCTTTCCCTTTAAGAAGTTATGCCTTTTTAAAGTGGTTGTCAAAGTGGGGCCATAAAAACGGAACCAATTTCATTCCATTGCGTTCCCTTTCATTCCATTTTATTTTATGAATTTTATGCAGGGAACGTTTTTAAAATATGGCAAATTTTTGCAAGGGTATGAGCATTTTCCGCAAAAAAAATGTTTTCCCATTTTCCAAACATGTTTACTTTACTCTACATACCCTCCAGATTATTGTTTACTCTTTCCCATTATTTTTGTCCTTGGAGGAAATTACGTCAACCAAACCCAGGCTGGCTTTTCTGTTGCTGTTGCTGTTGCTACATCATCTTACCTTCATCCTTCCCAGCTCTTTAATATTTATTGAGGTAATGAATGCTCAAATTGAAAAAGGGCGTGGTTCCCCTGAAATGACCGTTATTAGTCCCCGTCTTTCCCTGTGTGGTACGAATGTACAGAGTATACTCATTCCACATGAAATTGTAGAGCAAAGAGAAAGATCTCTGCCACCACCACCACCACCCAACAAAAAAACAAAACTAAATCCCAAGGAGCTGTGTAATAATTTGGAAAGTATGTAATCCAAAATATGGAGTGATGTGATGTTGTGTGAAGCCAATTTTAACTTTCTTTTCTTTTAACTCACCCACAACTGAATTCCCTGTTGCTTTTGGGATGAAATGAAAGTTAGTTTGGCCAGACTGACTGACGACTTTTCCCCATTGGTTTATGATGCTCTGTTCCAGCCTTTTGTTTTCTTGAGATTAGCCATGTTGGTGGTGGTGGAATTGTAAACAACAGGAGAGAAAGCGGATTAAATGGTTTCTCTTCCCTTCTTTGTGTGAAAATGAAAACCGGATTAAATCTGACGCTTATTTTCATCCATCCATTCCTAATAACATAGTCTACCTCTGGGATACCCACTAACTACGATATGACCAGAGTGAAAGTCTACAAGCCCAACTAAACCGAAATGAACATGTTGAATGAGAATGAATGTTTTCAAAACTTGCTGCTCATTCCATTGTTTTGTTGAGTAGAGAACTATGGCGGAGTAAATTTAAGGTGGTCTAGTTTAACTATACTTTGCCAAACAAATGCACACCCACCACCCACCCACCAAATAAATGAAGACTTTATGTATCTTGTGATTTATGTTTATTACCATTAAAGCCCGTATCCCTGTAATTACTCACTTTCCCGGAAACTGCACAAACACATTTACGCAGGGGGGACAAATGGCAAATGCCGGATAATTTCCGCTCCTACAATTTATTTGGGTGGTAGCTCTACCTCCTGCCTTAAATAAAAATTATTGAAATTTAACATGAACCACCATTTTTCATAAGTTTTACTTTGCTTACAACCCACAATTAAACTTATTTACGAGGAATAAATAAATCTACGCCTTAAAGTAGTCATTACAAGTCTGGAAATAGTTTTATAATTGGAAAAAAGTGGTTTATTTTGTTCCGTGAGGTGGAAATGATGGAATTTCTTAATTTAAATGTATGATTATTTCCTTAATGATATGATGCTCCACATAAATAAATTGCATCATCCACTCGACTCACATGAAGCTCCATAATTTCACAACTTTGTTTCTCTGTCACTTTGGAGAAAGTTGAGCTGAGCTAAGTAAAGCGTCTTCATTCTATTTTCCCATCTTTAGCAACAACAGATGTGACTAATAGTGGGTGGGTGGGTGGGTGTATCTATCTCCTACCCCCACTGCCACCATCTAAGCAACTTTCTCCACCAACTTTTCTCCTCCATCTCTTTACAGCAAAGTACTTTATCAACATTTCACATCAACTGAGCAGTAGCAGTGGATGGAGAGAGACACTAAATTTAAGTCTGCCTCGTGTTTCCTATCTGAACCATCCTTTATTTACAAACTGTCCTTAATCTTTTAATCTGTGACGGTGTCGGTGTTGGTATGGGTGGATGGTAGAGTCGAAATCCAAATCATTCCTGCTCCTGCTGCTCTTAAACACTTTTGTTCTTTGAGAGAGAAAGTCATTTGTCGCCTTGTGGGGATTAAGCCACGCCACGCCAACCAAACGCCCAACTTTAAAGACATCCAGGGAATGGAATGAGTGTACACACTTTAGTCACTTTTAGTCACTCTACGTAATTTACACTCTGCCTTTACACGCTGCACTGCATTAAAGTTTCGTTCGTACCTACTTTGATTGGTGTAACGGGAGAGAAATGAATGAATGAATGAGGGATAAAATTTATGTTTTGCTTACATACTTACACCATAAAAACCATAGCCTATGAGGAGGATGCTGCTGCTCCTGTAGAAATGACAATTCCTCCGTTTTGTTTCATCTAATTAAGCAATGGAACTGGTATGAAATATGGACCAGAGAAAGGGTTCATTTTCCTACATTTTTCACTGCCACAGAGTATCTACATCATGAGATTAGATTAAACATGGACGTGGCCAACAAACAAGAAGAATAAGTGCAATTACTCAGTTTATTTTCTCAATTAGCGTTTTGTGTTTTTAGCCCGACCCAGGGCTTATGTAATCCTCATGTCCGTAGATCGG
>JAQIWC010000241.1:0-11385 GCA_034694605.1 Folsomia penicula | reverse complement strand
CTTCACCTGCTCCAGGCTCCAGGCTGGCGAAGCCAACATGTGAAGTTGGCTTCGCCAACTTCACCTGCTCCAGGCTCGCTCGGGGACTCAGTCCCTGGATGTGGCCTTCGTTCTAGTTATAGATCTCTATTTTTAAACTTAAACCTAACCTCCTTTAACCATAAATAACAGCCATTGTTTCTCCATTGAAATATTGTATCCAAATTAATCGACATGATGGATGCAAAAATACGAAAAGAAATTGTAGATTTTTATCAGATTTAAAAAATTGAAACCTAAAAATTGAAATCTAAATTTTTCATGTTTCGTAGCTATGTAATTATAAAACATGATGAATTAACGCACAAAGAATGGGGTTGACGTTACCACGAATGCCACTTTTCAAAAATTCATATCTCAGTCAGTTTTCATTGCCGGTTAAAAATTCTTGCAGATTCGTGATCAGCATACTCAAATTAGTCTAAAACCAAGTCCCCATCAAAATCCGAGTCGTGCCCGGATAGCACAATTATTCCAATTAAACACTTTCCAATTTAAATTATTTAATTTTTGAAGCTTTCCAACCATACGCATGCACGAATGGAGGGAAAAACAATTGTCAAGCAAAATATTGTAAAAACAAAAAGGTAGATTGTTTCAGCGTAGGCCACAACCCACCACGATACAGTATCTGTCGATGCGGTACTCTAGGGTCGCCAAGCATACAAGATACAGCCGTAATAATGACTAATTTAAATTACGGTAAAACCCATTTAAAAGTAATAAAAAAATATGACCAGGTGGGTGGATGTGATGCTAAGGAAACGGTGGAACTGAGTGTACATTGTCGCGACGGTCCCTTTGGATCTTCTAGATGTGGTACAAATAAGTACTATGAAGCCATTTGTGACAACAACGGAATTCCTAATTGCTATTGTTTTTCTTACACTTAACTCCAACCTGCAAGATTTATTTTTGCCCGAAATTAAAAGTCGCCAGTAAAATTCTTTAATGTTTGCATTTAACTTTCAAAAGTATGTACATTTCAAGCATTATGTTAAGGATTGAAATTGCATTCAAAAGAAACAGACTTAACACAAACAAAATAATGAGAATAATACTTTCCATTAAATTTATATGTAGGTCTCAACCGATAATTCAAATTATTATAATCGACATTTTATTTAATAAACCCAAAATTAACGTATGCTTGTATATTCATATCTAATTATGTACTAAATACCTAGATCAGGCATAAATAAAGAATGCATTTGTATGAAAACATATTTTTTATATCGAACTTTTATTTTCACAATGCTTGTTTAGTTCACTTACATTTATTTTGTCCATAACACTCAAACTACGCAAAGAAATTGAATTGATGGAATGTCCAAATCCTTGTCCAATAACGAACTTATACAGATTTTTAATAAGAAAATGCCTAGAGTTCATGTTCTTAAATTAATGGACATCAATTAATAAAAATTTCTCATAAAATGGGTTGCATGCATTCTCTCGGGTTGAAAAGTTATTTAGCAATAGTTTGCCAACCAAATCATTTAATCATACTGAAATAAAATTGTGCAATAAATCTGGACTGAGGTGGATTATAATTGCAATTAAAATTCTCATTTATCCTCAATCTCATCAATTCAACCCATCTCATTCTGCCTCAATAAAATAGATTTGAGCTTTCTCACTCTTTCACTTTAATCAGTCCAGCCAAGCTGCACAACAGCAGCTTGCTCCACCTGTTTTTTTATATTTATTTGTTGAAATTTGTAATAAATAACTCAATTACACAATCATAACCTACACCTCTGAATGAACTAAAACATTGACAAACTGAATAGGTAAGTGGATTCATCATTTTTTTCATTGTTTCATTCGCTCGGAAATCAAATTATTTTGGAGATTAGATTAAACTCAAAAAAGAGAAAACGTTCACTTTTCTATTTTAATAATTTGTTATTGTTTCATCCCATCCGCAGACTGACTTTTTAAGGAATTGAACTGATCTCAATCATTGCCAGAGGTTATGGGTCAAGGAGATGAGGGTCCACATACTCCACATCAAAATCAAAACAATATGGTCAACAATAACACGAATGCTGTCCAAGTGATGGAAGTTGTTCGAAGTGGAGAAGGGGATGGGGTCGAGAATGGGGGTGTGGTTGCTGTTTATCAACCTCCTCCTCCGCCCAATATGAACATCAAGTTGGTTTCATTTTCATGTTTATTTTATTTTATTTTCATTCGAAAATTGAGTAATTTACTTTTAAAATTACTCTAGACAAGAACCCACGGGTGATGGAAATATTGGAAATCCACGGAAAAGACTGAGAACGTCCACCATCCTGGAAGGGATGGATAAAAAGTTTTTGCTGGATCAGTACGTCTCGGAACGGAAGAGGAATGAGAATCTCGTCCTTCAAAATCGTGTCTCTCATCTGGAACGGCAGTTACGAGAGGCGGAGCGGATGACGCAGGATAAGGTGAGGGAGAGAGAAAATATGATGATGCAACTAATTTTAAGGAATATAAACATTTATTTTGTAATTGTAATATAGGAAAAAGTACATTTGGAAACACTTGCCCTGTCTGAATCTCATCACAGGGAAACTGTCCTCTCGGAAATTTCACGATTGCTGGAGAGTGAATTTTCATGCTCAATCTGCAGCGAAATCTTCATTGAGCCATCAGTCCTCAACTGTGGTCACACCTACTGCTCCTACTGCATTGGGCGTGCCCTACAAACGGATCACTCCTGCCCCGTCTGCCGCACCGGATACAACTTTAGCTCACCCCCAAAGAACCACGAGATGCGGAACTTTATCAATAAAATCTTTCAAATGCTTCCGGAAGAGATGAAAACTACTCGGGATCAAATACTGCAGGAGCGGGCGGCCCAAGTTCTTCCGGTTCCTAATGCGAATGAGAATCGGGCACGGGCAGGGCGGCGTCGAAGGTCTCGATCCATCTCACCCTTTGATCTCTTTGGACTGTTTGATGATGACAACGCATTCCGGGAGCGGCGGAGTCGGAGTGCGTCTTCCCAGAGTGAGACTGAGGATACGGATGATAGCATCAACTTTTTTGATTTGAGGGCTAGGTTAGTTGAGTTATTTGTTGGATTTAGTTAAGGATTTATTTTATTGATAAATTTTGTACGATATATTCAGTCCCAGGTCACCAAGTCCGGATGTGAGGCCATTGGGACGGAGCCGAACTCGGTCTCGATCACCAACTGTGAGTGGAACTCGTCAAAGGCGACAAAGTCCTCATGGGTATCCGAGAGGGATGATTCCTCTGCCCTGGGGCAGCTCATTGTTTGGAGGAGGACGACGTTCTCCATCCCGGGCTTCGAGATATGTTTCAACTCCACCCACGTCTCACCCAGAAGACCGACGCCCTCGAAATACTGCACGGCGAGGGAGGATTTTTAGTAGTGGTGGTGGTGCCCCTACTCCCATCGGGCACAGCCGTACGTCGTTTGCTGGTGCTTCAGTTCCTGGGCCTCGTCGGTATTTATAATTATTCAAGAAAATTTGACTACTTTTACCGTGGCTTGAATTTAAATATGAATTATTATCCCAATAATAAGGTATGGTTGGGGTCCTCCTCGACGTCAAGCTGTTCAGGCCGGCAGCAGCAACCGAGAGACGAATAACAATAACAACAATGAAAATCCATCCGGCAGCGGAGGAGGGGGTGGAAATGGTGATATTGGAAGCGATCGATCTGGAGCAAGTCGGAGAAGGTTGTCACTTGGATTAAGCCCATATCGACCATTCAACAACAGATATACTCGATGGGGTGCTTTTGGTTAGAGGACTTTTATATTTTTTTTAACTAAAAAATAAACTCATTTCTTTTCTGCATTTATTTATTTTGGGCTTTCATTTTTTAGGTCCAACACGAGATCCGTCTCCTAGCCCAATCCGTGTTTCACTCCCACCTCCTCCAAGAATGCCTCGTCAAATCCGTCAACCCGTGCTGGATAATTACAGGGATAATTTTGAAAATTTGTTTTCTCGAAGAGAATCCACTCCAAATAGTGCTCCGGCAGTGGAGGGTGGTGGTGGTGGAGTTAACACTGCTTCTGCGGGTACTTCCGGAGGAGGGAGTGTCAGTTGTCCTACTTCTGCATCCAACAACAACTCTGCCCCAGCAGTGAATCAACCCTTGAACCACGATCATTCCTACACTTCAAGTGGCGTGAGTGCTCTGGCTGCCGCCGTGGCACGAGCACGATCCATCTGCAATTCCCAACAACAGCAACAGCAACAGCAGGGAAATAATGGAGCAAACGGTGGATCCAATAATAATAATGACGGCCCAGAAAGAGTTCTAAGCCCGACACTGCTGAGTAGCATCCAACGTCTTCAGGAACAAACTCGAAGGCTTCATGCAGCCACTTCAAGTGAAGCAAGCAGGGTGCTTTCTTCAAACACTGCTGGACACTTATCCCAAGCTTTGGCAATGTTGAGCCCACCATCGGCTTCCACAGGTTGTTTATTTTTACATTATCATTATTTTATAAGACGTTTAAAATTTACAATTTACGCTTTTTGATAGATTCTCCGTCTGACTCTCCCACCCACAATGATGATGATGATGATGACGATACTCCTATTGCCATCAGTGGTGACGGCCGTGACGGAGGAGAAGAACCACGCCGCTCACCCCGGATTGCACGTCTATTTCGCCATCGTTTCCTTACTCCAACCACAACCAACATGTTTGAACAAAATGCTCGAGAAAATGAAAGAGAGCGGACTCCAAGCAGCATCATGGACTCGGATTCTTTCCTCTCCACACAAATAAGGGCTGCTACTGAAATTCATCGTCACAGCCAAGGCTCTTCTTCTAGCAGCCATAGTCATCAACAAGGTGGTGGTGGTACAGGAGCATCTTCAAATGCCAGTCCCATGAGTCAAAACCAAAGTCAAGATGTCGGTGGTGGTGGCGATCGAGGAGAAACCGGAAGCAGTGGAGTTTCCTCAACCGGAGGAACGCGTGGCAGCTCTGTGGGCGATTCCCCCAATTCTTCCGAGATGGATGCCGGCAATAACTCTGTCTCGATGCCTCTGGGTACTGCCGGGATGTCTGCGATGCGAAGATTTGTTCATGATCTGCACAATTATAATAGTCGAAACGCAAGTGGTGGTGGTGGCGGTGGTGGGAGTGGACGAGAAAGAGAGCGAGAGCGAAGGGGAGATGGAGGAGGAGGAGAAAGTCGGGAGTCTTCTGCTCGTCGAGATAGGGAAAGGAATAGGGATCGAGAAAATCGACGGAATTTACAGGCTGCTGCCAGTGGTTCGTCTCGGTCTCGAGATAGACCTCCTCGATCTGGTCGACGAAGCTCGGTTGAGGTGAGTGAATGAATGAATGCAATTTTTCTTCAAGTTGTACTTGATTCAATTCATTCATACTTTCTTTTTATTGCAGTTGTTGGACGAGATGGATTTGTTCTGATATGAAGTTAATAATTCTCATGCCCAATTTCGATGAAGCAAAAAGAAATCTTCGTCAATGTCCAAGATTAACAATACTAACGATAGGCTACAACTACAACATTTAAATTTTTAGCTTTTTGCTATTTCTTTGCCTTTAATTTTATTCAATTTAAAGTCATTCCAACATGTTCTGTCGCGGTTATTTGTTATCCTTCTTCATATCTTATCCTACTGAACAATAATATTTAACTTAGTAAAATAATTTTTCCTGGAATAAGAAGATCCTTTATGGGTTTTGTAAATTGTAAATTCTACTGTAATTATTGGCTCTTGAAATTAATTGTACTTGGTGAGTTGTGTTTATTTCTTTTGTTTTATAATTTGGTGCTTTGTTTAATATGTGCAGACATGCTTTTCCTGTGATTTGAATAATTTACTTGGGCAAACAATTTTGATTTCTTTAATCTTCTCTTTTTTGTCATACATAAATACCTTGCCATTTATGAATTAGAGCCGGCATAAACAATGTCAATTGTTAATACCCCTTACTTTAATATTGTCATTTACTGTAATTACCCATCATTGTTGTATTTTATATGAAAAATTTGAATTACTGAATAAAATGAAATACAATAACGCATTTTTAACTCCACACTGCATTTTCATGCATCCTAGCCTAGACTAGCTGCTTCAAAATCAAATCAAACTGCCTCATTAGCAACTGGAACTGGTTTGTATTGGCTGAAATTACAAAGTTGACATTTATCAATCAATCAATCAATCATGGAAATTCTTATAAAAAACCAGAGTCACTCACTGCCCATTAAACTCTAGGCTCCCACTTTGTACACTCCCTCTGTCGTTGAGCCCTTGGTCACTCCCACTCGGACTACTGCCTTTCCCTGCCTGGCTCCCTGGGAGTGGATCATCCAACGCTACAAAACAAAACAAGATTTGATGACGGAAGTGTAAAATCACAAGTTTTTTCATTGATTGGTTCCACCCACCCAAAAGTTCAGGCTGGGTAAATAAATAGTCCAACAGCTTCCTCACGACCATCATGACCACCAACTGGAGAGGATAATTCGGAATCAGGGTCAAATTTATGCTACATAGTCGTATCCTACCATGAGTGGAAACAGTATGGCCGTGCTCTTCATGCTCTTAATGACCCACAACAGAACGAGGCACAAGACCTGGATGAAGGTGAAGAGATGAACCCTTCGGAGTGGGACAGACCTCAAGTATCCACGATCCGGCTGATATTTCAAGGGCATAAAAAGAAGCAGGATCCGATTGAACAGGTCCATCCGCATCAGGGCAGAGTAGCCCATGTAGAGGAAGACGCCGTAGAGGACGGGCATCGGGACAAGGCTCAGAATGGGGGTGAGCAGCACGGACAGACCGACGGTGATGAAAACCAGGAGGTTGGAAACACGCTGCTCCCGAACCCCCAGAAATGTGGGCTTCTCTCCCGGAGCGGCGGACTCCGACTCCATTTTCAGGGACCCGACATTTGTCAGGGACTCCACCGTGGCGGCAACGAACCAGGGGAGGCCGAACAGGGAACCGAGGGTGATGAGGATGGCGAGGATGAAGAGGTCGAGGTGGTAGCCACACCCTTTCTGTGAAATTAAGGCAAATTGTGAGAAAATTGGCACGTATTCTAAAAAATTGCACCTTCAACTTGTGATCCTTCCTATTCACAATGACAGCCGTGATCTGTTGATCCATGAAAATCAAGATGGTTGCCAGCAGAGCTGGGACAGCGGCCGCAAAAATGCTCCAAAATGGATTCTTCCCCAGCGGCGGAATAAACCAGCCACGCGCATCCGAAGTGGGAGCAAATTTCTCGGGAACCAAGAGTTTCGGGGTGGGGACGCTGCACCAAAAGTCGACCAGGGTCATGGACGCTATTGCCACCACCACGGCAAAGTCGGAAACGATGTAGCGAAACCAGGTCGGGAAGAAGGCCGAGGCTCGGAATTCTTTGAGCATGGAGGACACAAAGAACGTCCCGGCGAAGAGGATGAGGGACATGAGGAACACAGAGCGGTTCGTTTCTTTCGCTAGTTGATGGGAAATGTCATCCATCGTCGTTGTGGTGGCATTTTCCTGGTGGGTCAGAAAAAATTAGATGTAATTTGTGCAAAATGCGTAGAAAATGCAACTGCAATTCCACTAACCAAGCCTGGAAATGTCCCATTGTCGAAGGATGAGCCGTTCAGATTTTCTTGATAAGGACTCGCCTTGCCAATTAATAGGACGTTCTTTACAGCCTGCGTAAAAAAAATACATCGTTTTTTTGCCTTGTTTTAAAAGTGAAATGATTTTCGTACCTCAATCATGAAAATACATGCCACCAGCGTTGCAAAGTTGTCTTCCGTGAATCGCGTAATGTAGGAGACCAGGGCGGAAGCGTCCGTTGCAACCAGGATCAGCAGGATCACCGCAATCCAGATCCCGACCCACAATCTAAACTCGAGATAGTCCCATCCATTGGATCTGTGCACAATTTATCGTTCATTCAGTTGAAATTGCATAAAAATAGCATGCATTTTCATATTTTATTGAAGAATTATTCATAAAAAACAGTGTGCAAAGGTACAATCGGTATGAGTAAACCGTTGAATGAATAACATTCAATCCAATTTTATATTTTAGATAAAAGTCTGATCTTCATGTGCCCGTTTCCTTTTTTCACGTATGATGTAAGAATGTGGAGATATTGATGAGCCAAGTTGACCAAAACGGTACATGTCTCACATGCACCCCACTCATCCTAAAAATGCATTCATTACACTAAAAAAATCTACAACTCATTGTCTTTATGTGCCACTTTTCCGTTTTGCATTTGATCCACTCATTCATGAGATATTACATGATAAAGTCGGCATGTTTTTATATGCGCCATGGACAACAGGGGAAAACACCATGCAAAGGTACCACCACCACCACCAAAATAATGAACAAAAAAATTCCGAAATATTTTTTTAAAAAAACTTAAAGACATTATCCTAATGTGCCCGAAAGCAAAAGTCATGTAGGAGTAGCATTTCAATAGTTATATTGTCGTAAAAGTATGGCCTGATCATTAATCTAATCCATTAAATTACTTTGAAAACACTTACTCTGAAAAGTTGACGAGGATTTTTTCAAAAACGAGGACAGGCCCCGTGGACCCCAGGATAATGAGGGGTTGCCCACTAAACAAGGCGAACCCTACTCCACACACCGCCCCAGCCACCAACGTCTCCATTGTTCCCATGTTGTTGTGCGTCGCGAGGCCCATCAGCCCTCCAAAGGTTATCATTGGGGTGAGGCACGCAAAGTAGAGAAACATCCAGGTCGCCAACTTAGGAAGTAAATAAAATAAAATATTTTAAAAGTTGGTTTTTTCGTAGTAGCAAACAAATCCATTTAAAAACCAACACATTGAAGCGATAGAGCATCCGTGATGTCGGACATGAACCACGGAGCCTTCCTTTTGATGTCGTTGAATAATCCTCCGAATAAAACCCCGGTCCGAAGAAGACTTGAATCCAGTTTTTGTGACCCAGAAGCTTCTCCGTGGCCTCCACCCCCACCCTGCAATCCATGATATGATGATATTCATTCTCACTCATCAACTTTCATGAAGATTGACTGCATACCTTTGCTTGTGGTGGTTCGAGTCGGATGGACTTGTCCCAAGTTGAGGGAGGCAAGACGGAAGCCCTCTCCATGAAATTGTCAATTGCCTGCAAAACCTTTTCCTTGCTTAAAACACGGTACAGAGTTTCCTTAAAGATGGGGTCGGTAAACAGGGTCCCCATCGCCCTTCCGATTTCCAAGTGGTCCATCCCCGGAGGAGCCAAGAGAATGAAAATAAATTTTGTCGGCAAATGGACTTCCGTAAGATTTCCCAAAATTTGTGATTCATCAAAACGAAGGAATGCTCCGACCGGTTGTTTCAGACAGCTCACAGACCCCACCATGATATTTACTAGACATCATAAATTCAGACTTAAATATTCATAAATACACACGAAGCATCTGATTGACCCACCTGACTCTGCATCTTTCGGAATTTTCCTCAAAAATTGAACATTTTTCTGAAGGGTCAAACACAACCGTCATTTTTACTCCCGTTAACAAGCTCACGAATTCCTACCTCTTTATCCTCTTTGGTTGGATCAACATACACAACGGAGCAAATGCTACTACGCCGAAACCTTGCTCTGGGATCCGGAACTGCAGTTGCAGTTGCAGTTGGGGCTAAAATATCAATTCCAAGCTTTGAATTCGTGCAATTTCCACCATCTTTTTGAAAACTACCTCTGGAAAATCCCCGAGGCTCTTTTCCCTTCTTTTTCTTGAAAATTTTGGCCTTTGAGAATGACCACGCCGTTTCATACAAATGCTTGTGTGGACGAAGAAGAGCCTGAAGGACCTGTCCCCTGTCACTCTCCTGAATCATGTGCTGCTGGACCCAAACATCCACCAGAGTTCGGCACGCCCTCTCCTCCGAGTCACCTTCAAAATTTAAGCGGATCACGGACCGTTCCAGGACGGACTTTAGGGATTTTAAGGCATTTAGTTGGACAGTGGGGACGAAGGGTTTGGACCATCGCTGACCCCCTTGCTCAATCATTTCTTCATACTTTATCCAGCTTTAGGGCAAAAAATGGGGTTGTCAATCTGTAATTTCATGAAAAAAACACTGCATTTTTACTCACCGAGCAACTTGACGCCATTGCACCGGCCCGGCGTCTTCTCTGGAGCTTAGCTGAGCCATTTCAATGAACAATGGGCGTGGACTTGTGTCCATCTCGAGGAGGCCTGCGTCTCCAGGTTTTGATTCCATGTTTGCTTTTTTAGGAAAAAATGCTTAAAAACCAAACAAAATCTCTAAACAGATTTTTTTCACACCCTAAAGAAACGCTCCTCTATGAAGCCTAATGAGGACAATTAACTAAATCCCGTGATGATTAGCAATTAAACACGGACCACCACGGACGTGAGTGTACATTGACTGGCTCAACTTAATTCTGTTAATTAATTATTTTTGCAGACGTGCCGAGGATGTCACACTGAACTAAGCACAACATGCTCACAAAAAATAAGATTGATTGATTGGAAGGTGGGTATGCAATACATTTTTTGAGCTCTTGGAATAAAATATAAATATAAAATATTTGTGGTCTGTGGTTAAACCAGATCTTTTTTCACTCACAAATTGAACTCTTTTCATCTGCAGAGAATAAATCAATTTATGACCACGGACGGTGTCAGGGGGAGCAGAACAAAGCAGTGGCAGTGGTAGCAGCTCAGCACAGAGTATCAAATAATTTGAGTCTTTGCAATTTTACACAAAGATAATCCAGGACAGCCAACAAGTCAGAATGGGACAACGTATTACCATCACATTAGCATGCATATAATTTTTTTTGTATCAAATAATGCCTACATACGATTACATCTTGAATACGCATTAATGAGAATATGCACAGTTCGTCTCGTCTTTATACCAGTTAACAAAATAATAATAATAAAAATGTCATGTACTTAATTTCAGGCTTGTTTTGTGTTCTTCTGATGCAGAATGTAAAGTAAAGTAAACCACCTAAATTAATGTACAACGTGACTGACCAACAAACTTGATTTGACTGGATTTGACATGAATTACTTGGCTTGGTTCATGGCCTGGTCTAGCCTGGAGTGGTCCACACACACGTCCACACGTTTCACTTTCAGGTCAATCAAGGCAGTTGCCGTCATTTCGTCATTACAAGACGATGAAATGTGATGCGATGTGAATGAGTGAATGAGTGCGACTCTTGCGAATTAAAAACCACATTCATCATAAATTAAAAATTAAAACCTTGTCATATTCATAAAGCATAATGTCGTGTGCATAGCTTGCGTGGATTGGATGGATTAAATGAAAGCGAAAAGCTTTTAAGAT
>JAQIWC010000240.1:0-11456 GCA_034694605.1 Folsomia penicula | reverse complement strand
CCAAGTGACGAAACTTTATTGACTTTGATTAGATGTCGAGTGATGAGGATAGACTTGACATTGACGAGAGAATGGAATGAAATCAAGCAGTCACAATATCCACAGGAAGAGATATGCACGTACGTAATTAAATGAGTGAAAGTGGATCTTTTTATGGCTCATTTGTGATAGCGTCTCACTTTTTGCATGTCACCCTCTGCAAAGTCACCTTGCATCTTGCATTGCAATTGGATAACGTTGATTTGTTTGCCGTGCCGTGGTGGCTCAAGGCGTGCGTGATTAGATTTGATTTGTGTGCAATCTGTTGTGTGAGCCCTTTTATCTGTCTAATTACCCAAAAGAGTCCCAATTCAATCAATAAAGCATCAATTATTTATGTACCGGTGAGGTGAGGTGATGGGGAGAGTGATATGCATTCTCAAACAACAGATTGTTGTTTTGGAGCAGTGCCATCATAATCCTGCGGCTGGCTTATGCAATGGATAGACCTTGTACTTTCAGTTTCACGTTTTCTTGTCTTATTTTTTGTTTGACGAGGAGGATAATGATGAGGATTGAATGCGAGGGGGGGACAAGATGAAACCAGTTTTTGGCATCACAGTTTCTAAGTTTAGTTGTTGACTATTTCGGTGGCATTCTTAGTTGTTAGCAATTAGATACAAAAAATGCATATGAGATTTGTGGTGGTAGTGGGATTAGTTGGGGGATGGCATATGGCCCAGTTAAATTTAGTTAATCTCATGATTCAGTCGTGCTGTAGCCTCGCTCCAGACCAGACCAGACCACTTTGTCAAGCCCATCCAAAACATGAGACGAGTTGAGGACTTTGGCATAAACGCTTGGAAATCTTCGTCATTTACATGTGAGATCTGGGCACAAGTGCCATTGTTGATTGTTGTGACTCTGTGATTGTGTGAAAAGTGTTTGTTAAATATTTAACCTGGCATGTGGTGCTGGTGTGCATATAATCTGCATGCACACAAATTAGAATGCCATCCATCACATCGTCAGAGTGTGTACACAGAGTCGTAGATGTATAATTAAGACTTGTCTGTGTTGTCCGTCTCAGGTTGTCTCGGCGTGGTCACGTCTAAAGTCAGCGTAATAAAGTTCGTCGTAATAACCAACCAACCAACCCAACCTGTCCCCACAGACAGACGTCATTCATTCATCTCCATCCGAATCAATGTAAGGAAGGAGGAGGACAGGCCAGGCAAGGCTGGCAGGAGGGATACAATCAATCCCATTTAAATTTAATCCTATTTATTCACCAATCCAAATAAATCCAATCCAAATCCTAACCCCATTTTTGCTCCTTCTGCAGTTTCATCTTGGTTATCAAACTGTGTGTGGAGTTTAGAGCGTGCGTGAAACTGTGCTCCGAGTTTTTCAGGGAAGCTCTTCTTCAGCAACAACCTCAACTTGTGGTGGTGGTTAATTGTGATTGTGATTTAATGAGACATGAAAGAGACTTTGTCCCTTTTCTGAAGTCCTGAAATGACATCTTTCCTTGTTCTCCTCCTTGCTCTGATTCAGAGTTGCTTCGTTTTCACCCTCTTCGTCCCTGCAGCGCATCCCGATGACTCGGGAGTTGTTCTGAATGGAAATGGAAGTGCAGTGGTGGACCCTGACTCCATCCGACACCGTCTTGGGGAGAGGTGTTTGGTGGACGAGAGGAAGGAAGGCCTCATCTGCGTCGGCCTCTCCCTCTCCGACGACCTCCCCTCCATGACCCAAGTGCGGTATGCAGAACTGATCAACTGCACTCTGGATCTGGCGACGATTCGGGTTGCCTTCCCCCACGTCACAACCCTCGTCCTTACCCGGAGCCTGACTTCCGCCAACATCAACACCACCCTCTTGGACAGGTAGATACGAAATGCTTTGAATGAAATGGAAGAATACCACGAACCATTTTTCAAATCATTTCAATTTCATTCTCTTATGCTCAGCCTTCCAAAGTGGACGAGTGTCACAGTTTTGAACCTGACTTGGAATGGGATGGATGCGACCGAGTTGACCAATTTCCTCCCCCTCTTCCCAAACATTCAGCTCATCGACATTTCCAACAATTATGTAACCCAAGTTGAGCTTGACCTTCCACAATTCCCACAACTAAAATGGATGGATGTCTCTGGTTGGTAGCAAATACATAAGTCTGCTGGCAAAATTTAGTTTGCATTTGTATTAATAGCTCGGCACCACTCTTGCTCACTCCCTGTCTAACAATGCTGACATCGTGCAATCTCATGAAATTCAATATTTGCAAGTCGTTATCTTTAATGACACCACAAAATTAATACGCAGCAGGTGTTTTGGTGTATGTAGGGGTTTGATGCCAATTATGTATCTATCAGCTTTTTCTGACATGATGACGAGTATTTACAAATTATATAAGGATATTGGAAAAATTTATAAATACATACAACCAAACTTTAGAAGTGCAGAGTTACAAGTCAGATTCTAAAGGTCTACAAAACAACCTAATTCATGGTCATTTCTAATTGGTCAGACTTTATATTTTGTGCTGAATATCACTCATAGTCAGAGTAAAAGTATTTATGTGAATATGAGTGGAAGGACGCGCATCCATCTGCAAGTCAGGGTGGATGAAAGATATTCTGAAACACGACCATTCAAATAATTATCATATTTTTATACTCTACCATCGGTATCGCATTACTGGCTGAATGCATAACTTGACCTCACCTCATACACCCTCTTCATCATGATCTATTTTTAGACATTTGTCTCTCATGCAAAGTGTCAATTACAATATTTAGCCAGGGCATCAAATTACTACGGAGTATGTTTCTTTCAATGGGAAGCAAATATTTATGCATAATTCTGTTTTGTAATGTAAAATGCAACATGCATAATGCATACCCAACTAAAAAGCTGCCGATGATGATGGATGTTTTTAACGAATAGCTGGAAATTAGCATGAAATTGGCTAATTTAATGATTTATTCATATGTAATTAGGCAACCCCTTGAACTGCACTGCCCCAATGGAGTGGTTGGACCACGGTCAGGTCACCCTCCTTCACGCAAATCAAACCCTCTGCGCCTCTCCTCCCCACCAAAACAAAGCCAAACCAATTTGGGAAGTGCGGAAACTGATCAAGGTCAACTATTTATTTGGAGATGATCCCTAGCTCCTGAGTATTTATTGGATTTTTAAATCACGTAGAAAGTGCGTGACGAATGTCGATTGAACTGTTCCTGTATTATCACCTACATTTGGGAACAGAACCATGTCATTCACTCAAAAACTACGGTCAACTGTTCGGGTCGAGGGTTCGTAGACTTTCCAGATCCAGCCACCCTCCCCAATCCCACGGACACATTGGACCTATCAAACAACCAAGTAATCAAATATAATTACATAGGCCACAGGAGGTATAATTATTCATGATTTTTAAAAAACTTTTAAAATGTGCATGTGTCATAGATTGTCTCGATGCGTCGTTTTGTAGAGGATGACCGATTTGAGGCGTTGGATGTCACGAATCTCCACCTGGATTCCAATCATCTCGAGTCAATTGCCCTGTACGTTGTTTTACAAATTCAGTATGAATTGAGTAGTCACTTTCGATTCATACCACATTTTTAAGATAAAGAATGCTTTCATCTTACATTAATCAATTTACTGATTTTTTTAAGGATCGAGACTTCCGACTGGTTTTACAACTTTCAGATTTTTACATTTCGAAATAACTCGGTTTCAGAGGCAAGTTTTAGGAAAATGACTCACTGTTCATCGAACATTTTAGTTTATAAAATTTATAGGTTCCAGTTTACGTTTTGGAAAATGTATTTGCTCAAAACAAACGGATCCTCCAGGTTGATCTCAGCTTGAATCCATTCCATTGTGATTGCACCACAATTTCTACGCTCAAGGTATTATTTCGAAAAATACATGAATTTTAGCCTATTTATATTTACACGATGATCAGATTTGGCTGCTCAAACACGCGTCCAGCATAAAACACATTGACGATGTCCGATGTGCTCAGACGGGGACTCAGATTCGTTATCTTCGGCACGAGGACTGGTGCACCGTGGAAATTGGGCAAGGAGAACTTGTCGACATCTTGGATCTTATCAGTATTTTTCTGGCTCTCGCAATCCTGGCTGTGGTCGCCAAAGTTTACTACGATTACTGGAATTTGAAACATAATGGAAAATTACCCTGGGTTGCTACTAAAATGTGAATTTGGCAAAATATGATGCTCAATTCCAAAGTGCGGGATGGATGCACTGCGAAAATGCGATCTGTCTGTAGGCCAGGATCACACGAGGACGAGGACGCCTACGAAAAACTACACCCTCCCGAATTACGAATGCTCCAAAAATGTCAACAAAACCATTTTGCTCAATGATGTCGTCATTTGTATTTTATATATAAATTTTCAATATATTTTGTAAAAAAGTGTTCTTTCAAACAGTAAAAATATGTGATAAATTATTATAAATATATTCAGCACCAAAGACAAGAATGCAATATTAAGTACAAGATAATACGCTATAAGACAAGACTACATATTAGATTTATAAAACTATTCACATTTTACTTCGAGTCAATAAAAATAATCAAAACATGTACTAGACTGGAATATCACGGCATTAATTTGCTTTGTTTAGTTAAAATAAATATTGAACAAGGCATTGAAATTCGTCTCATTCTCATATCACAGAGTACAGTGGGGTGTCTGAAACGGACGACGAGATTTCACGCAAGGCGTCATAGACAGTATCAGGATAGTGGTGGGTGAGCATTTTAGGCGTGACCCGAATCTCTGAAAAGTCGTTACGATCCGCCCAGTGAAATTGGTATCGAGAATTGGCGTCAAACAACTCGGGCCTAGATAATTTAAGAATGTAAACATGAAATATATTTGTGGGAATGCGAATAAAACTGATTAATTAAATGAATCCTACCTTGAATCAAAAATGGGTTTTTCTGTGACGTGCATTATTTTTCCTGGGAGGAACATTGGACAGAGTGTCACGGACTCACGTTGAAGCTTTTGGGACACCTCAGAGAAAGACACCTTTGCGTGTTTGAAAACATGGGATATTTTAGGTTAAGATTCAGCCATTCTAATTACAAAGCTATTGATTAATCTCTCTCCTTCTTACGTAAGTGTGATAATTTGGATGTTCAGCCTCCCTGTGAAGAAGCACCGTATCACTACGAATGTCCTGGTCACTCTCGGCTGTGACAGCTTTGTCCTCTGTTGGTTCTTGAAATCTTGGAAGCCCTCCAACCAACAAGTACCAACAACCCCCCACTACAATCCGATACTGTGGAAGAGGAAAGTTACAATTGGATGATATTGGAAATTATCTTCCATCTTCAAAATCTATTTACCTTTGGGGCCTTGCACTCTTGTATGGCATGGATCAGCGTGTCTTTGAATTTGTCAAAGGCCGGGACAGAAAGGCGACTCACTATATCATCTCCTATTACGACAGAGAGGGAAAAAGCCTCTGAAAACTGGGCCGCTTCTAAAGACAAGAGGCCCCCAGGGGGTGAATACGCGTAACATTTGAGATTTGGGTACTCTGAATAAAGGAAGAAACTCAGAATAGTGGCCGCCCCGGCACCTAGGCTGTGCCCTGTGAGGACCAAGTTATACTCTGGATACTCCCTCTTGGCCCTTTCCAGGATCATGAGGGACCTCAACTTTTGAAGAATATTTCTCGCTGTCATCATCATCCCAAAATGTGCTTTACACCCCTCAGGGAAAACCCCTGGACCTTCGATCGGCCTCCCTTCCGCCGTCATATCTACATATTTACATACAATTCCATGATTTAATTAAGTTTATTATTTAGTATTACTCATAACTTTACTTTAATTTTTTTTAAACCTGTAATAACGTCTCGTAGAGACATTGTCCCTCTTATGGATACAACAACAGATTTGCTGGAATGATCAATCGCCACGAAAAATGGAGTTTGGAAGACCGAATTCTGGAAGGAAGCGTACCAAAGGTCAGAGTCTTCCACGCGTGTCGTCTGTTTGAGGGCAGAGGTGTTGCAGAAGCAACAGTTATCTCCTTCTACGTTTGAAGGGTGGGAAACGCAGCAGCCACAACACAAAACATTCTCCCACAGGCGCAAGAGACCACTCTTTGGATTGGCAGCAAGAAACCAGGGCCATCCGTACGAGCCCAGAGAATATTTCATAAAATGGGCGACTTTCTGGGGAGACTGCCAGGCGGCAGTGATCGGGATCAATTGACTGCTCCCGTCCCCCAATTCCCCATCCCCAAACACAGTTTTGGAAGTGGAGGAAGACGCGGTCCCTCCACTACTCCGACCCTGACCCCTCAACTCGGCAGCTGCGGCCTGCGCTTTTAGGTTGATGATGATCAGGCCGGCGGCTATGTCTGAGGGGACCAGGTCAACTTGTTCATCAAATACAAAGGACATGATTTTCCCCACGTCCTTGAAGGCTGTACGATGTATCTCGTCTCCTCCAAAGCAAGAGCAGCAGAGGAATTTACATCTTCTCTCCCAAATTCGATGGCTCCGATGGTCTCCACCACCTCCGTGAAGGAGACTTTCTCGGAAGCGGTCATAGTCCATGTCCATGTCGAGGGAAGACTTTGTACTTCCTCCAGAAGGGTCGAATGCAAGAGCAATGAAAATCCCCAGGATTAGAATCACCACCCAGTTTAAAATGACGAGAGATTTGATGAGGAGCAATGTTTCAGGGGCATTATCGCAGATGACTTGGCCCGTGAACACCCAAATTGTTCCGAGAACGTTCCACGCGACTTCAGAGAGCTCGAGGATGCATCTGCAGGATACGAAAAGATGAAGAATTAATTGAGACGAATTAATTGGGTACAAAAAGAGACGAGTTGACAGACCTGAGATAGAGGAAGGGTCGGACCATCATCCTTGAACCAGGGTCCATGATCCTTCCCGTCATTGAGGTGGAGACGAGAGCAATGTCGGAAAAGAGGATGAGGAGGAGGATGATTGTATTTCCAAAGAGGTAGTTCCGCCTGAATAAATGCGTAAACTTTTGTTAAAACAATTACATGATTTCATTGTAAAATTTTACAAATAAATGACCCACATGAAATGTCCTCCAGGACATCCAAATTTTGATTCCTCTTTCCAATACACTACGCTCCCTCCAATCAACCTGTGGAATTCATTTAATTAAATCATTCAAAGCTCTGTCCCTGAATTGTTTAAGAAATCCATACCAGGAGACGCGGAAGAGGACATCGATGAACCCAGGGAATACAAAATCATCACTGGCGAGGAGCCATCTCCGACCAAAAGCTTGAAGGGCAGGCATCTCGATCTCACCACTTATCCTTGGTTCACGCCAAGCTTCACTCACAACTAAAATTGTTCAATACCTTGGTGTGGAGACATGAATCTCCTTAAATCTCTGAAAAGACAATTTCCTTTGTAAATATAAAAATCTCCATCCACCATCTCTAAACTGAGAAATGATCCATTCACACTTTATCAAAAGTCCTGAATTTCAAAACAATCATCACCACTATGTAGCGGAAGACATTGTGAAATATTGCAGAGGAAGGCACACTTTATGGAGTTTGTAATAATTATTCCTACATGTTTATTTAATGTTTTAATTGGATCCCAATATTATATTGACTTGAGAGGATCTCCAGAAACAGAAGTCACATGTCCACCAATATCACCATCCTCCTCATTTTTTATCACCCCATAAAAAACCCATGATCAAATGAGATGCATTGCATGCATCATGCAAACACGCAAAGAATGACAAGTTGAAACATTTATTTATTTATTCTGAATTCACTTTAGAAAACTACATCAATTGTACACTACTATTCAATATCAAAATAATCCACATGCTCCCCTTTGACAAAACGACCTGTGCCCAAAACCTTGATCAACTTGGTGACCGTTTGTTCAGGGGTCAAAATCCTGTCAGAGTTGCGCGTCTCCTTCATCAGATTTGCGAGATCTGGGTCTCCCGTGTTTTCCACGGCTTGGTCAAACATTGATGTCTGGACCGGCCCCGGAGCCCAGGAAATCGTGTGGATGGTTTCGTCTTCCAAGGCCAAGGATCTCATCAATGAGTCACGAGACGCTTTCCCCGTACAGTAATAGCCCCAGGTCTTAAATGGTTGAACTCCAGCCAAGGATGAGATTTGCACCACGGATCTTTGTTTACTGCGAAAAATATTTAAATTAACTAAAATAAAATAAGTCAAGTTCATGATGATGGGTATAAATATGTAAATATGATTCTGTGGCTGCCGAGCAGTTCATCACCTTGGATCATTAAAAACTTTGAAGAATTGTGAGGTTAGGATGATTAATGAAGTGACGTTGGTCAACCAATAGTTTTGGATTTCCTCCAAATCCTCCATTTCGATAACCCTGACCTTTGTGTTACCCAAGGTCCCAGCATTGTGAACCAAAAGTGCGTGATTAAATTCTGTCGCGGATTCGCCAAACTGAGTCAGAGCCTCGGTCAGAGTTTTGTGATAAATTTCCTTCTTCAATGGTGCTTGTAAATCCAGAGATACAATCGAAATATGAAGCTTGTCTTCTCCAGTAGCTGCAAGAACGGCAGTTTTCGTCCCTTCTAAACCTTCCACGGATCGTGCCACAAGGACAAACAGAGACCCTGGAGCCACGTTTTTAGCAAATTCCACCGCAATTGTTCGTCCAATCCCACGACTTGCCCCGGTGATGAGGCAAAATGTTTTTTGTCCCCAAAAACTTGTCATTGTTGACCCTCGGAAGTGGAATTGGGTGAAATTTCAGTAGTTTCTTTTTCTTCTCCGTCCGTAGCAGACACCACTGCTTGGAGCTGATCCGCGTCCAATAATCGGATTAATTCCTGAGTGGAGAGAGCTCCGAATCTCTCAGGGTCAAGTTTTTGGAGGAGTAGACTCCCTTTGAGTTCCTGGTCTTCTAGGGAAGGGTCGACGTTGAGAGGGCCGGGGTGAGAAGGGTCCTCCTCCAAAAGCAGAGCTCTGAGTGCGGCTTCCTTCTTCTCTTCAAGGGAGCGAAGGATGCTTGGCTGCTGTTGGATTTTAGAGAGGCGTCGTTCTGTACGACGAGGAGCAATCGAATCAAGCAATTAGAAAATTCCAAGTTAATTATTAAATGAATAAACAGTGAAGGGTCTCTTCGGCGGCTGTTGCAGCTGCTTACCGAGGGATGCAAGATACTCGTCCGAGTCGGGGAGTTTGGCGAATCCTCCTTCTCCTGAATTTGTCAGGTTTTCTTGATTTGGATTAAAATTATCCTGGAATGTTGTTTCTGCTGGAAGGTCAGCCACTTTTTCTTCTTCTTCAACTATGGCTATGTCTAGAGGAGGAGGCGATGACCAAGGGTCCATCACATTTAATCCAGTCTTTAATCTATTTTAATTGGATAGATGGATTAAAAGTGGGCGTATTTACGGGAGATTGACAACAGTGTTTTGGTTGAAGGAAGAAGAAGCAGATCCACTTTTCCTCCAAAGAGACGAGGAGATTAGAGGCGATGCAATACGATGCGTCATGCAATGCAATAAATCCAGAAATGGCGTTAGAAAAATAAATTGCATAGATGAACTTTATTTCATCAAATATTCTCTACAAATTCTTCTTTAGAGGAAACTCCAGACCTCAGCTGACCCTTTTGAGTGACGGAGGCCCAGGTCATTTTTCTTGAGTTGTGAGCATGGGCCAGGATTCCATTCTTCGTGATTAAGATTGCTCCCCCGTCTGCCCCCACGCGGGCGGTCATCGCGTCCAAAGCAGACACGATTGCAGCCGATGGCTCCACTCCTACAATTTAATCCACAGTTAATTGACATTGAAATCAATGAAGAAGGATATCATTAAGTATGTCAACCATTATCCACCATATTGGCGATCCTTGAGCAAAGACAAACTCTCATGATGGACTCTCCTTTCCCAGTTGCACTTATTCCACAGCTTTGGTCATCACAATAAGTCCCACCCCCTGGGATGGGGGTGTCCCCTATCCTACCAGGCAATTTGCCATAAATTCCTCCCGTTGATGTCCCTGAGGCCAGTTCTCCTCGAGAATTTATTGCCACTGCACCCACCGTCCCAAGACCTTTTTCCTTTTGAGATGGTGGTGGTGAGCTAAATTAAATGAAATTGACCCTCAGATTTGAAAGAAATGCTGTTGAATTCTAGATACCTTTTTGTCGTCGTTTCCTGCCCTTTCTGATCATCCGATGTTTCCGTGGTGGGGGCGGCCGCTTTGGATAGGATGGACTGGAGCATGACCTTCGCCCGGGGACTAACTAGATCCTCGTTGGACTCTAGAATTGGAAATCCTTGTTCCCTTGCAAATTCCAGGGCCCCAGCTCCTGCCAGCAATGCATGCGGGGTGGATTCAAGGACACGACGAGCAACGCTTATTGGATGAGCTACTTGCTGAATCCCACCTACTCCACCTAAATAAATAAATAAATAAATGCACTAAATGCAGCAGATTAATTACATGCCAAGGAAGGGGTCAAGTCCAACTCATCCTCCTATCCTACCGGTGGCCAGGTCATTTCCACGAATGATCATTGCATCCATTTCAACCTCACCCTTGACATTCAGGGCTGAGCCGTAGCCTGAAACATAAATGCATTCATGTATTCATTTTTGTTATCATTTACGAATTACTGCTTGTATGACAAAATAAAATCCATATTCTGAGGTCAGTTTACATAAATTCCATTTACGAAGATCTGCATCTATTTCAAATCCCCCATCAACTATACCCGGCAAGACGAATATAGATCTTTTTGACAATACACCGTTTGAAATCAGAATTGAATTGACCCTTCCTCACCCGCATTGCACTCCTCATTGTCCTCCATCAACCTCACGGCCGCCTCCACGGCATCCAGCGGGTTATCCGTGGCGCAAAGGACCCTCCACCCCTCCACGGCTGCCAACCTCGTAATCTCCAACTTAATGGCATTCCGCTCATCCGGAAAATATCCTGCTCCTGAGTGAACAATTATTCCAGGCTCCATCATGAACCAATGTAGAATCAAGTCTTGTTCTTCTTTGGAGTGATTTATTTAAACCTCGTGTTCCTTGAGAAAGATTCCAGAGAAGAAAAACAAGATTTCTTCTAGAGGGCAGATTTGGCAATTATTGTTGTTTCTCTGCTAATGATGGATCCTCCTACTGTCCCCGCCCTGTGTAACGAAGAGATCAGTCGCTACAGTCGCCAAATGATCCTTCCCGAACTGGGACTCCAGGGTCAACAACGGCTCAAAGGGTCATCCGCCTTGGTGGTAGGGATTGGAGGGCTAGGGTCTCCGGCCTCAATGTTCCTCACCGCGGCCGGAGTGGGTAATGCAATAAATAAATATACATCAAGCTCTTGTTGATGTTGACGATGATGCGTCATTGGTGTCATTCTGAAATTTCAGGCCGCATCGGACTCATTGATTAT
>JAQIWC010000239.1:0-11474 GCA_034694605.1 Folsomia penicula | reverse complement strand
TAATTAAAATGTAAAATCTTCATAGTTCACCTCTGTTTCAATTTCGTCATCTGAATCCTCTGTATCAAACATGTAAAACACATCCGCTTCCGTATATAAAGTTTGACGAGTTTCTTCTTCCTATATAAATAATCCCGATTTGTAGTAAAGTTTCCTTTTCATTTGTCATGCATATAAAATGAAATCATTAATACTAGCGTGGTTTTTAGTGTTTACCTTGTCACCTAGTTCCTCCGGTATAGAGCAATCAATTTGGGGATTTAATACTCTTTTGTCAAAGGTTCCTCTTTGACTTGAAGGACAATTGCATTCTCCTGGAGGCTTGAAGCATCTGTTCGTTCTTCCCCCCTATAAGATTCACCATAATGAATGGTGTCATCACAAAGTTTCTAAATTGGTCTTTTTCAATTGTGCTTACCGGTAATGGCACAGAATAATCAACACTGAATGAAGTATCCTTTCGATCGTGTTTCTCTCGCTCTGGATAAACTTTGGGTTTCGTGACTTTTGGCCTCTGGTTACTTTTATACTCTATCATTGCCTCTCGCAGTGCAAGTTTAATGTATTCAGGATATTTTTGTCGTAGAGGAATGGATCCTTTGCCTTTTCTTCTGACACGTGGATGAGGGATTTTATCAATGTACAACCCTCCAACTGGAGCCGTTTCTTTTGTCGTACCTAGAAAATATTACAACAGCTTATAAAATTATTACTTGATTTATAAATTAAAAATAGCTGCGACGCAAACGGATAAGCTTACCAGGGTTTATATTTGATTCCATTTTGTAAGATTTTAAATGAATCATAATAAACATTTGTCATCTGGTCGACATGGACCCGCTATTATTTTTGGGTTGAGACAACATTCCATGCGGATTTCGCAAATGCATGACTTGATGGCATTATTTTTTTTGCATGATCATGAGTTAAAATTCATTCTGGATCAGCCCATTTACATGAAAAAAATTACATGACGAATCATTTATGTGTTTATTAAAGCGATTACTTTAATGATGTTATAAGGATTACACTAAAATCTGCAACGTTTACAAAACCATAGGTGAATTTATAACAAGTAACACAATTTTAGGCTGATCTGTTGAAAAACGAGGTGTGGTAAATATTTATTACACCTCTAAAAATGACAATAATTTAAACATTTCGGTTTCCAAACTAGTCAACACATTAGTTAATCCCTTCATACGAACCAAGCACATTGGTGATAACTGGTTGAACCCACTGGTCGTCGGTAGACGCATCACACACATTCCCTGTACACATATCTATCCCATAATTTGATGGAACTGTCATCGGGAAAGTGACAATGAAGCTTCCATCAACTTGTTCAATCTACAAAAACAAAAATTGGATGGAAAGATCATTCGCATTATTTTCGAATACATTTTTTATACCCATTCAGATGGAATCCTAGCCTCAATTAATGCATGACTCTCCACTTGGTATATATTTGTGTGAATAGGAGTTTTGGAATGATGGTCTCTCAATCTCTGCATCATCTTCAAATATAATGGAGCATACGATGGGGGAACTACTCTCCACATTTTTGAGCGACGGAAATCACATTCTTTTCTATAATTTAATTTGGATAAATGATCACTTTCATCGATATTTTCAATGTGACCCGTTTGGAATTCAAACTCTTCATTCATGCCGATTTCTGCACTTTTTTCTTTGATTATTCTCACAGCCCCATCCTTTGCACATCCCAAATATTCCAGGAAAGAAATGAACTGTTTAAAATTGTGTATCATATCTTTTGTTGGACGAATTGTCTTGATCGCACCGGGGTTGGCAGTAGGATATTTGGATGGTGGTGTTGTCTTCTGATCGTATCGTTTACAGAAGCACTGCCAGTCCTTTAGTAGTTGTTTTTCTTCTTTTCGTGCAAGAATTACGACATCTGCTTCTGTCCTTAAATATAAAATTGACAGTATTTAACTCTCCACATGAATCCTATGATTAATTTTTGCAAGCATTGTGCACTCACTTTCCAGAATTCTTGATGACATTTGCAGCAGTAATTGAGGCATCGTTGATTCCCACGCCACTCTGCATAGTTGATTTGCTTTTATCAAACACACCTTTTTTACTAGAGGGACAATCACATTGTCCTTGAGGTTGGAAGCATCTATTCGTCCTCCCTCCCTGCAACAATGAATTGTTCAGTAACAGTATATTTTCATTTCTCATTTCACGTAATTGATAAATTTCACACTCACGGGTAAAGGAGCTGAAAAATCAACAACAAATGATGCATCCTTCCGATCATGTTTCTCTCGCTCTGGATAAACTTGGGGTTTCGGTACTCTTGGCTTCTGTTTACTTTTATACTCTAACATTGCCTCTCGCAGTGCAAGTTTAATGTATTCAGGATATTTTCGCCATGGAGGAACGTATCCTGGCCCATTTCGTTTAACACGTATGCGAGGGGTTTTATCAATGTACAACCCTCCAACTGGAGCCGTTTCTTTAGCTGTGCCTGTGTAATAAAAATAATATAAACTATTATGTTCGTTGAGCAAATGAATTAAAGGCTCACCAGGCATCGTATCATCTAATTCCATTGTTTTAATTTTAATTCAATGAGTGAGAAAGTTGTTTTTGCATTTTGCAAAATTCTTCTTGCCGCCATCAACTTGACGAAAAGTCCATTTTGTATGGTTGTATCAAATGTTGACCTTGTTGTTTAAAATTATCATGTACTGGTGTAAGTTGTCCTGATACAATAATTGCTTCGAAAATCAGAAAAATGGCACATGGACTTGTACATGGTACGATTTTTAGATTGCAACTTGATGATTTATCATGGTGAAGATATGTACAAGTATTGTACTGTATAAAATCAGATAGCATTGTTACACGTTATGCAATTCATGCAAAATCGAAATGATGTGTGTTAATGTGACCATTTACACGTGAAATTTTAGTATTTTAGCATTATTATTAAGAGATGCATACGATGAAGAACAGTCGATAAACCTAAACTCATCCAATTCATATAAAATATGGGCCCTGTATATATATCTTAAAATTCAGAACCTAAAGTAGTCCTCTCGCATTAAACAGACCCAGACTGCAACCGAATGCAGTCAGAAAAAGTAGACGCTCGGATCGGAAAACGAGGCTAGAGCAGGACACACACTTCTTCTTGACATGGATTGTGGCCGTGACTTTGTTATCAATAGGATCTGAATTTTCGGATATACATTCTAGAGACCTCATTTAATATTTATCGGTTTGCTCTAGGCTTAACGACTTTTCTTGGCTGTACACAAGGTCCATAACTGAAACTAACTTAGGCACGAGGAACCAGTGTGCATCTACGTTTCAGAGTTGCATAACTTTTTCATAAAGTAAGGTAACGTCATGCAGTTTTAACAAGAACAAAGAAAAATTCATTTATGAAGAAAACGTACTCCAAGAATGTAGGAAAGCGACATATGGACATGTCCATGGTGTGATTTTCACTTGAAAATCTTTAGATTTATCATGGTAAAGGTATTTAGAAGCATAGTAATGCTTAAAAACAAAAGGAATTATCGATAAAATGAAGTGACGATGATAATTGATACTGCACGTTTTGCAGAATTCTACCGAATTTCACTAGGTAGTAATTTGCTCTTAATAAAAACATTTTTTGAGAATAAAAGTTGCTCATAATATGGCATGGCAAAAAAGTAAGATTTTATTGATTGAATAAATTTTGATTTACATCAATTGGCTTTAGAATTTTGCATGGGTAGAGTCAAATATGGATACAAAAAAGGTAATTTGACAATTAAAACTGCATTGCATATTTTTAATCACTCTCTTCTTCTTCTTGCTCTTGCTTGGCATGTTCCGCTTCATGTTCGAGATAGAGTTTCTTTTCGAAAATCAAGTTGCATTCCATGCAACGGACCCACTCATTGTCCGAACGCAACAAATGCATGCTCATGTGAACATGATAATTGCTTTTCCTAAACTCACACCCACACAAAAAGCATCCAAACACTTTATTTCCGCTTGGTCCGTTGCCCGAGTTGTACAAGGGTTTCAATTGGTCACTCACACTGTCTCGGTTCACTTTGTTGAAAAAAATTAGGTTTCTGAATTTTGATAATTTGGTTGGCGGAAGGAGAGGAGGACACAGAAATTGCTTGGTGAACGCTGCTTGACCCAAAAAATTAAATCAGAATTGGTAAAAAATTGTCATGCAAAAAAATAAAGCTACCTTCAAATCGAGTTTGATGCTCGTTCACCGCTTTATCCAAGTCGAATCCAACCAAACTTTCATTTATCAGACAACAGACCCATTCTCTGAAATCCTTTGCAAGAATCTTCAAAATGGTGTCGTAAATTTCAGTGATGACTGATGGATTTGCTGCTTCCTTTTTCAACTTCCACGCATTCATTCTTTCCTTGAAAGTGTCGGACATGTTTGCAGGCAAAAGATCATCACCCAACAGCAAAACACTTCCTTCTCCAAAAGTCTCCACCAGTGAATCCATCATTACATTGATTTCTTTCTTCATTTGGATAGTCACCCATGGGGGATGTTCATTTCGGCGTGGGTGGTAGTGCTTGGCGTATTCTGATGCAAGCGTCTGAGGGGCCGGTTTGGGTTGAGTTCCGTACGCCGACATGACTTCCACCAGGTCAATCAGATCGTGATCAGTAAGACTAGAGTCTGGGCTTTGGTCAGGTGTAGAATCATTTTCAGAATGAGACACTGGGCGGAATGCTTTTTTTGCAGACGCCGTTTTCTTCCCATGGTCATAAGCCGGAATTGCAAGTGAGGATGGGGGAGGGTGAGTCACAATTTTTAATGATGGGGTTGTGGACCTGACTTGCGTTGTCTTTTTTGCGAAGTTTTGTTGGTGCAATTTGACAAGCCCTTCAACCTTGCCCAGGTAATTCAAAATTGCAATCGTGTCACCAACTACCCTGTGTTCTTCAAGCCACGCACTTGCCACTTTCTCTGCCGAGAAAATGGAATAGGCCGGGATGAAAATTTGGAGTTGATTACTTCCCATCCAGCATGCACATTCCACTAAATTTGTATCTTCATTGATCCGTTTCGGCGTCACTTTCTTCATCGTAACTTCCATCGCCGTTTTTCCATACACTGGTGCAAATGCCTTTTTTCCTTCTGCAATTAGTCTTTGAATTATTATTTTCTTTTCTGGAGTCGGGATGATACTTGCCGCCAGGCGTCGAAATTCGGTAGACCCTTGGAAAAACGGGTCGCTGTCACATACAGCTGCTCTTGGAAGTTTGCCATCGGGAAGGAATGCTCTGGTGTAAGCCTCTCCATAATCATAAGTTAATGACTCTCCTGCTGCAATTGATCGTCTTGCAAACATGGCGAAATGCTTCACTCCCTCCGACTCGTGCTGTGGGGTTGATTTGAATATTAGAATATTTTGTAATAGATTTATTAGAATACAAAAAAATCTAACCAAGCGAACTTCGAGATTCGCTTCCTCGCCCGGACCGGGTGCATTTACAATGCAGCCTGCATTTCCGTATGGAATTGGATTCCAGACAATGACGTCCATACGGGTTTGTCCTGGTCTTATTGCTTGCTGAAGTTCGTCCGGCAAGACGAGTTGCCACTCGTCTTGAATGCCAATTGCATATGCATTTCCGCCTGTCGTCTCTTCCAATCTTCCAGCGAAAATCAATACAATCGTCCCTCTAAGAAATAAATGTTATCAGACAAGTGAAAAATTGAAAACCATCAAAAATAAAATCAAACAAACTTGGGCATGAAACGAAGGCCCCGTACTCCCAAGGTTCGAAGAGTTGAAGAGTCTGGCTTAACCAAATTTTCCGTACAGATTCCGACCGGGGGAAGTTTCTTATCCCTGATCATGGTGTTTGTACAACTGTATTCGTGCTCGCTGAAAAATGAATGGATGCCACAATTGAATTTGATGAAATAGACAAATCACTAATTACTACCTACCACTCTTTTTCTTGATCTCTGCACGGACACCTCATACAGTCTTTCTTTCCTCCGATGCATTTTCTATGAAAAACAGTTTATAACAAAGGAAAATAATGGAATAAAATTTGCGTTTATGAATTGAACTTACGATATGCAACATGCTTTCTTTCTAGCATTAGTCAACCCCCAAGTGCATCCATTCCAGTCAGATTTTTCGGTCGGGAAGAAGCTTTGACGGGCTCCTCCTGGGACGTACGATCGTTGCCCTCGAATGAAATCAGTAATTCGCAGTCTGAGTTGTTCAACTGCATTGGTGTCTTGAGGATGGATTAGGATATTGCTGACAGGGACGTTCCTTCCATTGATGACAGGTATGACGACGTGCAGAGGCTTAAACCCTTTTGTGCGGATTTCAGCCGCGTCTTCTGCTGAGTATTGAGCAAGGAGCATTTTTCAATTGGTTTACGTACTATGGTGGTCAATGCCAGTCGACGATGAAAATCAGCAATAATGAATAGAGCTTATCATTTAATAAAACATGGTCTAGTCTCTGGTCTAGATTTTTATGATTGTCGACGAAAATTTGATTGAAAATTAGTTGCTAGTGACGAATCCAAAACTTCAAAATATTAAATAAATATGCAGCATACATCTAAATGCCGCATGGACTTGTACATGACGTAATTAACTTTACACATTGGTTAAAAATCATCATAATTTTTATTTTCGAGTTGAACAGTTATCGAATAAAACATACCAAAACAATCCATAAAATGCAGGCTAACAATCAATTTAATCGTACATACTAAATCTACCTCTCAATTCTGCATTTTGCCACTCAAGAGTTGCATTTTCTAACCGTAATTTTTCATTTACTATTTGAAGATTTTTAATCTTTTCTTCATCGTTCTCTACTCGGATGCTTCCAGCTGCATCCAACTCCATGGCGAGTTTATTCAGTTCTTCAGTTTCAGGAGAAGACGTACATTTCGTCTAAAGTGATGAAGAAATTAAAAGGGTGAATTTTACTCAAAATGATGATTTTAATGTTATACCCACATTTAATTCTTCTAGAACTGAGTGTATCTCTTGTTCATCCATTGGTCCATCCAAGTATTGGTCAAAGGCTCCTGCATCCACCATACTCTCAAATTCCTTTTCATCAGAAATCAAATAATCAATAATGCTACTGTAACAAACAATTCACAAATGACATACAGTAACATCAAATGATTCGCACAAGTCATCCAACAAAACATCATTAGATTCCACTG
Source organism: Folsomia penicula (assembly GCA_034694605.1). Lineage (NCBI taxonomy): Eukaryota > Metazoa > Arthropoda > Collembola > Entomobryomorpha > Isotomidae > Folsomia > Folsomia penicula. The sequence goes on along the minus strand of JAQIWC010000239.1, from coordinate 4,247 downwards.
CTTGTTTTTCACACTGGTGTGAATCATGAACTGCTCTTTGCACTGCTTCGTTGGCGATCGTAGACCCCAAAATACTCAAGCGTTTTCCCACCACACATCCGTCGGACCGTGTCAAATTTTCATGTTTCTTCAGGAAGGGTTTATAAGAAAAGGCTCGCTTGCATCCATACTGCTTGTATTTACATTCAAAGGAAACATCATTGTGTGTAGCATAGTGAGCATTGTACGACCCATTCTTGAAGATTTTTTTACAGACTGGGCATTCCTTATCGGGACGTGGTTTCCTCTTCTTTTTTTCTTCAGGTTGATTTGACATCTTGGGTTTCATTTTGCAAGTTTTCAAAATGCATAGGTTGAACGTTGCAAGTTCAAACTTTATGAAAGTTCTGAACATCTCGACATAAAAACAAAGGACACGTTGCGAAGAGGAACAAAAGAATATGGTTTCAAATTGAACTTGCAGCAGCGGGAATCCAAATTTATTTGAATTTTAATAAATATTTTAATTGTCATCTATTTTAATTGTTGCAATCTTATCCACTTTAACAATGGATAATCAGCTGATAAAACAATTAACCCCAAATCAAGGAACGTGTATGTACGACGGCTTTGGAGGCATACCAAACCCATCAATCATCGTGAACCAAACAAAGAAATATGGGACACATCTTGAAGAATACATGAATCAATCCTTCCCAACCTGGGTCACAAAAGAACAAAAGAAGCAAATCCGTGTTATGGGAATGTCTGTCATGGATTGTTCCAACATCGAAGAAGACGTGATTACCCTGGCCTTGGCATCAATTTCATTGGAAGATTCTACCCATTCTGAGGAATCAGAGAAATATCTTCAACTTCACGATAAAATTCTGGGAATATTGCAAAGAGACTTTCTCCGATGGATGAATAGCATCATACTGGACTCAATGAATTCGTACAATAGAAAAGACTCTCCAGCGGAATATATTCGTCGTCATAAAGGTAAATTCAGAATGGTTATGATGTTCATGCTCATTCTAAAAAATCATTTGTTTAATCAACAGAACTTGGAACCTTACTTCTGCAACTACCGACAGATCAATCAACTTCAAAAGGCCTGGTTGGATTCAAGCATTTTCTATTTCAAAAACGAAGGTCCTACGACGAGGTCAACCAGATGCTTCAAGTTTTTTACGATGTAACCAATATCTCTCCTGCCCATACTCTCTGTGCTTTGTGTGGAATAACTTTTGCCCATGATGTTCACTATGATCATGTCAGACTTCATTTATTAGATCCTTCAGTTGAAGTTTAATTATTTTATAATTCATTATTTTTTTGAGTTGATAATATATTGATTTATTTGTCTTAATTTGTTTGTTTACATTTTTGCATAATTTGAAATTTTGGATTGGTTTACAAAAAATGCATTACAAAAAGAAGTTTGGCTAGCTCATGGTTCGGACTCTGTTGAAGCACTGGTGGTCTCATTCATTTTGTCATGCTCCGCGACGTGTTTCTCAAAATCCTTCTTATCAAAGACCAAGTTGCAATCCATACAACGGGTGTATGTAGTCCCGATATGCAAAAGATGGGTGGACAAGTGACTGAAGCCTTGGGATCGGTTGAAATAATACCCACAAAACCCGCAAACGAGAAGTTCGGGTGGTTTGCCAGTCGTTGTCTTTTTGTCAGGAATGGGTTGTGAGTACTGCTTTCGTAATTCTACCTCAACTTCATCTCGATTTGCTTTGTTAAAAAATAGGACATGTTTGTAGTTTTTCAAATCTGGAGAGGGAAGAAGTGGTGGTCCAAACAGCCCAGTTGCAAGTTCTTGAAATGTAAAAATTAAGATTATAACAGTAGTATAGATTATTTCATGAGTGCTACTATCTCACCCTTAAACCGAGCAGAAAACAACTGCATTGTTTCTTCTGGAGGAGTTTCCATCATTGATTCATTGATCAGATTGCTTATCCACTCTCTCCAATCCCGGCTGAGGACTTCCAGAATTTTAAAATGAATTTTATTCTGCCAAGTTGGTGAATCGGCGGATTTCTTTTTCTTCCATTTTTCCAGTCGTGCCTTGAAGAGGTCTGAGTCTTGTATCGGTATCAAATTTCCATCCAGAAAAGCAATTCTTCCTTCACCAAAGCATTTAACGTACCCGTGAAACATGGCAGTGATTTCTTTTTTAAAATCATCCGAGACCCAATCAGTGAATGCATTAGTTTTGGGCGAAAGGCCATCCAGCTCAATTGTCTGAATCTTTTTTGCCTCAGGTTTCAAAGCTTCTTCCAAGTACCACTTGTTGGTGAATGTGGGCCTGGTTTTTGCGTTTTGGACAACTTGTTTGGCTGCCGTACTTGGGGCATTGCCTGCTTGCTTGGATGAGGATTTTGAAGAAGAGGAAACTGCAGTGGAGGTTTTCGTGCCTTTGTTGCTGGATTCTTTTTGAAAAGTCTGAATTTTGCTAAACATTTCCCCCTGATTTAACTTAGCAATAGTGGTGGCGACTAGTTTGTTGTGATCTTTCCAATTCTCGGCTTCCTGTCGACTTGAAAATAGAGCGTAGGGCGGAAATCGAAGCTGACATTTTGCATTCTTCTTCAGTGAGCATCGAATGATTTTGATATGTTCATAGACTTGATCGAGATTCACTTCCAGTATTTCAATATTTTCTTTTCTTGGAGGAAACACCGCAGCAAACATTGGAACCTTCTTTGAAATCTTATTTTTGAATCCCTGGATTGCGTTGACATCCAATTTATTGAATGGTGCAAATTTTTGAAATTGGAAAGGGGTTGCAAAGAGTCGACTTGAATCAGAAATGGGGGCAAGAGTTCCTCTTACTTCAAGATACGATTTATAGTATCTGAACCAAAATTAAAAATAAATGAGATTACTTGTAAATTATAAGCAAAATTCATAATATTTATTATTACAGATCCCCATAGTCATAGTAAATTGGAGTGCCTTCCACGATGTCTTGAGTTGCCGACATGATTAGGTGGTGATTTTTTTCTGACTCAAACTGTAGATAGTATATTGTCAAAGTATTTTTGAAAGTCAATTTTACACTTTTAAATATAAAGTTTTACCAGTACGGGCTTCACGTTTGCTTGACTTTTTGTAGCCGGAGCATTGATTAAACACATTTCGTTCCCCAGTGGGACAGGATCCCAGGACAGATCAGACCGAAATGAAGCATCCTCCCTCTCGAGTGCTTTCCATTCATCGGATAAAATTAACTTGTCCGGATTTTGCAAGGCAACAGCGTATGTATTTTCTCCAGTGAAATGTTTCAATGTCCCTGCGTAAATTCCGAGGATAGTGGCCCTGTGAAGAGTATAACAGAAGCATTCCAACTTTACTCTATTAAATTCAACAAAAAAAATAAAAACAAACCTTGGAATAAACTCTCCTGCCACAACGCCAAGAAATCGGAGATTTTTGGATTTCAATTCAAAATTTTGTGTGCAAACAATCAGGATTGGAAATCTCCTCTCTCTTATCCCAGTGTTGTCGCAGTTTTCGGGATGCTCACTAGAGTAGGATTTTTGTAAATGTTCATGTTCAACAAATTAAAGTCAATTTGAATACTTCATACCATTCCAAGTCGTTGTCGTAGCATGTGCATCCACCACAGCATGAGACTCGATCGCCCTTACACTTCCTAAATTATGAGGGATTTTGCTTTAACATGAGATGAAACATGAAATGCATAAACAGTCTGAAAATCCTTACTTTCTGCAGCACTGCCCACCCCGTCCTTTCAAAGGGTAACGGCACCCAGACCAATCAGAGTCCGTGAATGGCCAAAAACTTTGACGCTCTGCCCCGTGAATGTATTCATGCACACCGGATTGATACAGCTTCATGCGTTTCTCCATTTCTTCGACTGCATATGAGTCGTCTTCATGAAGAAAAAGATTGCTTTCCGGGACAGGAACACCTCCAATTAACGGGAAAATTTTGTGGAGCTGTTTAATTTTTTTGAGCTTGATCAATTCCAATTGCTCAGGAGAAAAATTTGTCAACATTTTGAGTGTTTTATGAATTGTGACTCTGAATCTGATAATGCGTTGTTTGAAATGAATTTCTTATGGACTATAACTATTGGTCTAGATTTATGGTCTAGCTTTTTGATCTTTAAAGTTTGACAGATATTAAAAATGTGGTCATTAACAACAAAAATATAGTACGATGAGTTTTATTACTCTGTCAAATAATACAAAACTACAGAAATTTAGTTGCTCAAGGTTGGG
>JAQIWC010000238.1:0-11487 GCA_034694605.1 Folsomia penicula | reverse complement strand
TCTTGGTCAATGCTGCGGATAACAAACAACGGGATGGTAACATGGATTGCATTAAAATTGATATTAACCCGTACGTTTGTTTGATTATTATTATTATTTTGATTGAATCATTTTTCTTTTTACTTTAATGTATTTAATATTTTTTTAATCACATAGGGAGGCCAATACAATTTCAATTTGGAACAATGGTGCGGGTATTCCTGTGTCGATGCATCAGGAAGAGAAAATGTATGTCCCCACGATGATCTTTGGCCATTTGCTAACATCCTCCAACTTTGATGACGAAGAAGAAAAAGTCACGGGTGGACGAAATGGATACGGAGCCAAACTTTGTAATGTCTTTAGCACAAAATTCATCGTTGAAACAGCAAGTAGGAAACAAAAAAAGGCATTTAAGCAGGTACATATATTTAATTTCAAAATTAGTATATTGAAATTTCTTTTTGAATGTAGTGGAATATATAATTATCTAACCAGCTTTATGCTTTATTGAACACATTCCAGACATGGCAAGATAACATGAGCAAGGCCGGCGATCCCAAGATTCGGGACTTTGTGGGAGACGACTACACAAAAGTTACATTCAGCCCAGATCTGAGAAAGTTTAAAATGGACAGTTTGGACGAAGGGATCGTTTCCATCTTCCACCGAAGAGCCTATGATGTTGCTGCAACAAGTGGATGCCGAGTTATGCTTAATGGAAAGAAACTTACAGTCAAGAATTTCAAGGATTATGTGGATCTCTACCTGAAAGATCGTGCAGATGATGCCGGAAATGCTATCAAGTTTCACTACGAGAAAGTCAGCGAACGATGGGAAGTTGCATGTTGTCTCTCTGAGAATGGGTTCCAGCATGTGTCCTTTGTCAATAGTATTGCAACAACAAAGGGTGGGAAGCATATTGATCATGTATCAGATATGGTTGTCAAGAATTTAACGGAGGCCATCAAAAAGAAAAATAAGAATGGAATTGATATGAAGCCGGCATTAATCAAGAATCACATGTGGCTGTTTGTCAACTGCCTGGTTGTGAATCCAACTTTTGACTCACAGACGAAAGAGTTTATGACTCTGCAGGCTGCCAAGTTTGGGTGAGGTTTTGCTACTGACTTATTCTTGCAGTAGAATAATGAATTCAAAATAATTCAAATTTCAATTAAAATGATGAGTGTTCTTTTGTGAAAATAATGAGCTTAACACACCACACCATGTTTTACCTCTAAGAAGCACTGATTTTATATTTTATTTGTATTAGTGACATTAAATTATGAAGGGTTGGGCATGCATTCATATATTTTTCTGTTGTTGATTATCAGGTCGAAATGTACTCCAACCGAAGCATTCTATCAAAAAGTCCTCAAATCTGGGATTGTCGAGGCTTGTGTTAACTGGGCTAAGTACAAGGCAGAAGAGAAACTCGGAAAGATGCAAAAAGGCACAAAGAAAAACAAGATTACAGGAATTCCAAAGCTGGAGGATGCAAATGAAGCTGGGAGGTAATTAGTAATTACATATTTCTGAATTTATTTTATTTTATCGTGAATTTGAATTCCATTGATATACTTTTTTTTTATTCTTGTTCAGGGCGAAATCTCTGGAATGTACTCTCATCTTAACTGAAGGAGACTCAGCCAAAACTCTGGCTGTTGCGGGATTAGGGGTAGTTGGTCGTGACTACTATGGCGTCTTCCCCCTTCGTGGAAAGCTTTTGAATGTACGTGAAGCCTCGTCTAAACAAATTATGGATAATGCAGAAATCTCAGCCTTGATCAAAATTCTTGGGCTTCAATACAAAAAGAAGTATGAATCTGTGGATGATATGAAAGGACTCAGGTAATTAATTAATTCACAGCATGCAGAAAAGTACATGAAACAAGGGGTACAAGTACAGTACAAAGGGAGGTATGATATAAAGATTGACATGAATTTCGCTTCATACGACAGATATGGAAAATTGATGATCATGACTGATCAGGACCACGATGGATCTCACATCAAAGGACTCATTATTAATTTTGTCCACCACAATTGGCCCGGTCTCTTAAAGATGAACTTTATTGAAGAGTTCATCACCCCAATTGTTAAAGCTACAAAGAACAAGGGCAAAGAGGCTGTGAGCTTTTTTTCCATGCCGGAGCTTGATGAATGGAAACGAGACACGCCAAATTGGAAGAAAGGGTGGAAACTAAAGTATTACAAGGGTTTGGGAACTTCTACTTCCAAGGAGGCAAAGGAATACTTCACAGATATGAGGAGACACAGAATTAAATTCAAGTATCAAGGGGCCGTTGATGATGAGAATATTACAATGGCGTTTGCTAAAAAATGTGTTGATAATCGAAAGGACTGGTTGACTACGTGGATGGAAAGTGAGTTTATTTTAATATTATTTTATTTATTAGGTTTTTAGGTTCACCGTGCTTGCAAATTACTATAATTGTTTTATTATTTGTACTTATCACAGCAACTAAAACTCGTCGCGAGATGGGGATGGGGGAAGATGTCATTTATTCCAAGGATGTGCGAAGCATTACTTACTCTGACTTTATCAACAAGGAGCTTGTGCTCTTTTCTAATTTGGATAACTCTCGGTCCATCCCTTCCATGGTGGATGGGCTCAAGCCAGGACAGAGGAAAGTACTCTTTACCTGTTTCAAGAGAAATGATAAGAAGGAAGTTAAAGTTGCACAATTGGCCGGCTCCGTAGCTGAACATTCCGCTTATCATCATGGGGAAGTTTCTCTCATGTCCACCATCATTGGTATTTAACACAAAAATAATTGCCATGATATAACTTTTTTGATATAAAAAATAAATGTATATTACAATTTATTTATGGATTTTTATTTCAGGTCTGGCTCAGAATTATGTTGGTTCAAATAATATAAATATCCTCATGCCCAATGGTCAATTTGGAACTCGACTTCAAGGAGGGAAAGATTCTGCCTCCCCTCGTTACATCTTTACTCAATTGAGTCCTTTGGCAGAGTTCATTTTCAACGCCAATGATACTCCGCTTCTCAATACGCTGTATGATGATAATCAGAAAATTGAGCCAGAGTATTACGTCCCATTGATTCCAATGGTCCTTGTGAATGGTGCCGAAGGAATTGGAACTGGATGGTCAACAAAAATCCCAAACCACAACCCAAGAGAGATTGTAGAAAACATTCGAAAGATGATTTACGGTAAGTTGTTGTTAAGATTATTTATAAGACAACTTATTATTCCAGAGTAAGTGATAGTAAGTAATACAAAGAGGGATTCTTCAATTCACAGGTGAAGAACCAGAAAATATGCAGCCATGGTACAAAAATTTCCGAGGTGAAATTATCGATGTTGGGTCTCAACGTTATTCTGCTAACGGAGAAATCGCAGTTATTCGTGATGGAAAGGAATTGGAGATTACAGAGTTGCCCGTTGGAACTTGGACACAGACATATAAAGAAGGTGTTATGGAACCTTTCCTTAATGGAACTGAAAAGCAACCTTCAATAATTACAGATTACAAAGGTAAGTTTTTAACTTTTTATATACTTTATTATACATCAAAATTTGAAAACAAATCAAACCTCATAACTCTGATTTCATCATTGTAGAGTACCATACGGACACAACTGTACGTTTTGTCATCTCCTTGAAGGAAGAACAGTTCAAAAAGTATTCGCTGGAAGGGTTCCACAAAGCCTTCAAGTTACAAGCTCTTCTCCACACAAGCTGCATGTATCTCTTTGATCCCATGGGTGTCATGAAAAAGTACGACAGCGTCATGGACATTCTTAGAGAATTTTTTGAGTTGAGGATGAAGTTTTACAAGAAAAGGCGAGATTACATGTTGGGATTGTTGGAAGTGGAGGCTGAACAGTTGTCGGCAATTGCAAGATTCATCGTAGAAAAATGTGATGGAACCTTGGTTGTGGAGAATAAGAAAAAGAAGGCAATCCTGGATGAATTGATTGCCAGAAAGTAAGTGTAGCATAATCAGTAATTTATATTTAGGTGTTGAAAAATTATATTAAGAGAATGTTTTGTAAATAATTAATTTAACCCAAGGTACCCACCAGACCCAGTTCTTCGATGGAAAGAGGCCCAGCAAGCCAAGCTGAATGTGGAAGTTGAAGATGATGAAGAAGATACATCAACTCAAACTTCTACCGTTCTATCCAAGAAGAAGAAAAGTTCTGATGGAGAGGAAGATGATCCCACTGCTAAATCTTACAATTATCTCATGAATCTCTCTATGTGGAAGTTGACGTTGGAACAGAAAACAAAGTTGCTGCAAGCCCGAGATGACAAGCTTCAAGAACTCAATGAACTCCGGGAGAAGACTCCCTCTGATCTCTACATTGACGATTTGGATGCATTTATGGAAGCTTTTGACAAGTTTGAAAGTGACGAGAAAGATGAGGATAGCAAAGAAAAATCCAAATCCAAGGCATCATCAAAGTCTTCATCTTTTGATAAGAAGAAAGGGAAAAAAGCCTTTTTACCAGTGTATGCTCCTTCACCAAAAGGAGAAAGAATTGCTCCCAGAGTTGATGACGTTCTGAAGAAGGTGGAGCTAATCAATAAACAAAAGGAGAGCAAAGGGAAAGGAAGGAAAAAGAAGGTATTTTTTGTTCTTTTTTCTTTCTAACAGTTATTTCAATACAAGATTTTTATTGCATACTTACGTAAAAAATCTTGTTTGTTTTTTTCAAGGTCAAGGAAGAGGAAATAGAAAAGGATGCATTTGATTTGATGGTGGAGGGTGCCAACACATCACTTCGTGAAAAACTCGACAGTTCCACGGAAGGGGAACTATCAACAGTTAAACCAAAGGCGAAACCTAAAGCAAATGGCGTAGCAAAAGCTCCTCGCAAAAAGAAGGAAGCTGCTCCAAAGGTGAGTTGTTTATAATTATCTTTTTAAAAATTATGATGTGAAGTGAAATTATGAGTATTAATTGATGATTCGTATGATTCTACAACATTTTTTCGTCAACAGGACGGAATGAAACAAACAAAATTGTCATTCACCAAAACACAGAAGAAGAAGCGGGGCAGCGACAGTGAAAGTGAAAGTGAGGATGAACCACTCTTTCTTGACTCGGATTCATCGGGTTATGTCCCCAAGGCCAAAGGGACCAAGAGGAGGAAGGTCAGCGAGAGTGAAGACAGTGATCCGTACGCTCTGGATTCAGATTACTCGGATGATTATGTACCCAAAGCGAAGACGAGCAGGAAATGAAGTGTGTGAATATATTTCATTATTTGATACTACTTAATTTTATACTATTTTATAATTCATTGCCGGTTTTTGTCCAGTTAAATTTGAATGTATTTATGTTACCGATTTGTATTAACTTTCTGCAATAAAGAAATTTGAGCGTCTTTACTTTCGATTAAAATGTTGGTCCATCATTTCTGAGTTGGGAAAGTTGACACAGATGAGCGGTTTCAATCAGAGCACATAAACATTGAAAATTCTTCATACCTGCCGACTTTTAAAAATTAACTTTCATTGCAAAATGTGGAATATCTTGCGACAATTATCACAAAGGGTGGTCAGTGTCACGGCCAACATAAATTTAAACACTACACAACTTCCACCCTCCTGGTCTTCTCATCTTTACTCAATCCAGGTAACTTTTATTTCATTTTTACCTGTTTTTATTTGTAATTTACAAATTGTAATAAAGTTTGATATTTTGTATATTCTACAGCAAAAGCCCCTGTCGACACTGTCTACCAACATTTCACCGTTGTTGACCAGGACATCAAATTTAATATCGCAATGTCCCTTTCCTTCATCATCCCCATCGCCCATGTTTGGGGGGTTGATGATTGTCCCCAGCCGTGGGATGAAGATCAAGGGGAAAGTCAAGCGAAGGTGTAAGGATTGTTACTTGATTTGGGAGAGTGGTGTGCTCCACAACCGATGCAAAACACACCCTCGCCACACCCAGAAACAAAAGGAAAAGTACTGGGCAAACACACGGATTTTAACGCATGCCACAATGGGATCCAAAAGACCCTGGTGAACTGCTTAAATTCAAGTTTATCTAAAAGGCTAATTAATTATCATCAATGTTAAGTTGGTTAGTAGTCATTTCCTACGTACACACTAAAAGCTCGAAATAAAATGCAGTAAAATACAGAGGTTTTGTGTTCAACTTTATTTGAATATGAATTACAAGTTTTATTGCATAAAAATAGGTACACTTTTCTATTCGCATTAGTTCAGTCTAAAATATTCAGTCAAGAGATCAGTAATTTTTATATTATTATTGTATTTAGTCGGATCATATTGAACAAGTCAGAAGTTAAAATCTTATCAATCTATGTAAAAATCTATAAAAAAAAAAATTGTATTCACGTGTCACGGTTTAATAAAAATTAAGCACCATAAATAAGCAAAAAATGATTCAAGTAGAATCACTCAATGCAAAAGCACACTTCAAATATTTGACAAAATAAGAAAATAATTAAAAGTTAAAACAATGGTTGCCACTTTTATGTAATATCCTCCCTGTAGATAACTCTTTGGTTTGGTTTATGGAAATCCTACGCCATCCCTGTTTATCCATCCATCAATATTGTTTTGTGATTTGAGGATGAAGCAGAACCTGAATTTAGATTAGGTTCAGACTCTTCCGGAAGTGGTGGAGAAACGGGAGAAGCAGGAATTGTCACTCCGCCAGTGTCGATGACATCTACGCTGTCGTCCTCTAGCCAACGGGGTTTTTGAGGGCTCTAATATAAAAATAATAAATATGTTTTATACACAATAAAGACAAAAACGTTGTTCCTGGCTGACTATCAATTGAAAAAAGAGACTCACCCGAGGTTTCCGGACCGGAGGAGGTCGCCTTCTCCCAAAAGACCGAATCCCAATTTCTGGATAATCATTGCTGCTGTCATCATCTTCATGGTTTTGACCTGGATTCTCCGTGGAGTCTTCATCATGATGACTGTGACGTCGAGAACTTGATCCTATTCTTCCTTCTTCATGATCTTTAGTGTGGGCCGAGGCCAGGGCTTCATTAACAGAGGCATGAGGACAAATCTGACACTGGTAAATTACATTTTGCTCGGGATGAATAGAAACTAAATGCTTTTTGAAGGCAGATGATTGAATGCATCGGTATTCACAGTAAGGACAGCTACACAGGAACCAGGTGGAAATTAAAATTACATTGTTGCATAATTATACGATTTAAAAAAAGTATATAGAAACTGCAATGCATACGAATAAGGTCGTTGATTTCCGTGTCGAAGTTTGTGGTTTCTCAGTGAATTATGATCACCCGTTGCAAATTGACACTGATCACATTTGAAGGGCTTTTCCCCCGAGTGCTGGCGGATGTGAAGCTGAAAAGAATTACAATTTAAATAATCACCAAGATCCTAAATACCGTATAACGTTTCTATCTAAGCTAACCCTTAATTCTGCCTTTCTTGCAGTCATGTGGCCACAAATATTGCAACAATAGGGTTTGAGTTTATTGTGAACGGCGGAAATGTGCTTCTTTAAACACTTGGCATCCGATAAGACTCGTTTACAAATGGGACATTCCTTCGGAGTGTACCATCTTGATTCTTCTGTGGGTGGAAGGCGAGTTCCTTTTTCCTTGTGATATTTTTGATGAGTGGTCAACTGAATTTAAAAAAAAAAAATTAGAATTTATTATACAATGAAATGCATTATAAAAAAGCTAATAATTTACCTGATGTCGCTGTTTGAATTTTTTATTGCATGTATTGCAAATGTAGTTTGTTTCCGGTTTATGCAATTGCTCATGATCCTTTACTTTGGTTATGTAGTAGTTTTTGAACTTCTATTTTTGTCAAAAAAGTTCATTAGAGAATGCTTTTTAAAACGTAATGAATGGTTATAAAGATTCTACTAATTTGATCAAACATAAGTAACTAACCTTGCACATGGTGCAAGAATATAGCTCACAGTCAACTTGATGCTCTCTCCATAAATGGCTGGCACAATTGCTCCATTTTGTAAACAGTTTCGCAATCTTGATACTTTCTCCCCCTCCAACTCCAGTTTCTCGTGGTTTTGTCCCGGATAAGCAGAGAGAGCACTTGAATTTATATTCTGTACCCCCCTCAGGGTTTTTCCCTTCTTCTTTTTTTAATGAATTGAAAGAAGAACCACTTTCATCTTCTTCCTCTTCAAGACGTAGTTCCGAATCTTCGTCCTCCTGTTCTTCTTGGTGACTTGTCCTTTGTAATTTACCATTCCGTCTTGTGCCATTATTACAACTTTCGTACTCTGTGTTGGAATCATCATCTCGACCAATGTGACAAGCTTCATGTAACTTCATTACCTCTTCGGATTCGTACTTGGCAAAACATTTGGAGCAAAAAAAATTGGGATTTTTGGAAACTCGAAATTTCTTTGGTACAAGAGAGCCATTTTCAAGAGTTACTTCATTTGGTGGGTTTATCTGTAAAAGTCCATAAAAATCGTTTTTCAGTATAAAAGAGTGTTCCATAATTATGAACATATTGAATTATTTATAGAATTTCATTACTCTTTTTCTCAAATTCGAGGTATCAGTCTTGTGATGGATTTCACTGTTAGTGTTTTCCCCTCCATTCAGTCTGCTGTCTCTGTCTTCTTCTTCATCTTCAGCCACATTTTCTCCCTCTTCTCCTGGTCTCTTGGAAATGATGACTTCTTGAATAAATTCGGCACTGAATTGTTCAAGCCCGTGAATGTCGTGCATGTGCCGGCAACACAACTCTTTGGAGGCAAAAACAATGTCACATTCTGCACAAAGAAAAACGTCATCCATGTCCAGAGGATCACCATCGATCAAAGAACTTTGATCATTGTTGCTGATGTTGACACCATTTGGTCGACCATCACACTGAAGAGTTTCAGGTAGAAGTTGGCAAGAATCTTCATCATCTTCATCCGACATGATAAAATAGGCTTCTGGGGTAGGTGGAATGGAAGGAATGGGTGGAATTTCTTCCTTTCCAATTTCCCTTTTGTTTGCTATATAAGTTATTTTACAATTTAAATAATTGTCCTACGTAGATATTCTATAATCAAGGATTGAATGTTGTAAACCTAACTCTTAATTTTAGAAACGTCAAAACCACCATTTCCCATATCTTCTTGGACAGGATCAGCAGTATTAGAATTGATGTTGTGGGCATTATTACTGCTCTTTTGTCGTCGCCTTCCATTTCCACTCCCTCCACCAGACAAATGATGTCGTATATGAGCAACAAGCGTGGGCTTATCTTGGGTAAGAAATGAACAATATCGACACTTCAAGGACATGACCATCTCAAAATTATCATCAACATCGAAGTCTGCCTCAACAACGTCTGACATTGGACGAGGATTTTCTGGAAAATGCTGGGATTGTGATGGAGGATGTGATGGTGTGGAGACATTGTGATCATTCCTTGTGTCATCTTCCGTCAAGTCATTATTTGTGGCATCATCATCATTAGCGTCCTCCTCCTGAAGTAGTCCGGGCCCATTATTCTCCGTGTGGGCCACCATCGTCGTCAAGCAAAATCTGGCGTTATCACCATCACTACTAGTGGGCAATTTGTAAATTCGCCTGAAAATATCAAAAAAATACGTCAATTGTATTGTTCCCGTTCCACAAACACATTCTTCATTATCAGTTAAAACTAAAACAAATGGCGGATGGTATGCGCTGTAAAATTCATGTCTTCATTTAGTTTGGCATAATTTACCGTAGAATGAGGCGAGGTCAAGGTGCAGTGCCGTGTCAGAGATCCAGGTCCAGTGCAACAGTGTTTAAGAGTCGAAATGAAGCATCGTCTGCACTCCCCTTTGGCCGACCTCCTACTTCACATGGGCGACAGCAGGTGTCCAACAGAGGTGAGCAAATTTTTATACAGTTTTCAGTTCAGATTAGCGTATCAATTGGAATATTTAACAGTTAAATATTCCAATTTTAACTTGAAAATTCACACCAAACCGGTAATTTTATTTTCATAATCACATAATCACTCAGAAAGTAGGACACTTTGTTGGTCAGTAAATAAAATGAGACAAATATATTTAATTATAGCTAAAATATATGGAATAGTCAATCAGGGATGTATTAGAAAAAGTTAATTTCTATTTTGATTTTGAAGGCATTTTATTGATTTTGTCAACAATTTAAACCCAAGCAAACCCGCCGTATCAAATTCGTAAGGATTCAACATGAATGGAATGACAAAAGTTCAGAAATTCAGAATTAGAAAAGGTTTCCGTGATAAATCATTAAAATCATTAGATCTTATCGAAGAATTCAATCATTCATCATCATCAGCATTATAGTTATTCCTGGGAAAAAGATCTTGGGCCAGAGTGGTCTCTAACCTAACCAGCATTGCATCATTATCCAGCCAGCCCAGTAGGAAGGGAGGTATCCAGGTGACCACAGCGTCAAACACTGCCACCGACTGAACTGACTGCCTCACCGTACATTATGGTCATTGTTTTTTTTGCATTTACTTTCACTACCTGCCCACTTTCTCTCTCAGTCTGCACCCAGTGTTGATTGACCAAAGGTTTTTTTGTGGAGCTTGTTTGAGTTGTAAACACGTTTCATTGAATCGTTGGCATCATTCATTCATATCCATCAAACCCTAGTTCTCCACATTTTGCATAAGTTCTTATGTGAGTAATCAACCTTTCCGTAATCTTTCCCTGTGCACAGTGAGATTCGAGAAGCAGTTCAACAACTCTGCAAATGAAGCGAGGAAGGTCTTGACCCTGAGAAGCAAGCCTAGATCGTCCAACAATACCATTTTACCAGGTCGACAACATTTCAATCTCGGACCATCAACTTCAAGTTCAAATGGTAGTCGTGCAATTGCTGCTGCTGCCACAACTTTCAAGGCTGACCCCAGCTACGATGTTCCACTCGGAGGAGTGCCGCTGAAGGCGAGGAGTGGAGGACAAAATCCATTTACGGAAGGATTTTCAAATAATCCCAAAAGTAAAACCCCATTGGTGTCGTCTTTACCGTCTTGGAAGCTCAACCCTTCAGCCTCAAGACAACGGAACATGGTTTCATCCTCCTCCGTGTCCCAGAGTCAGTTGTCCCTTTTGGAACAGAAGAAGAGACAATGGGCCAAAGAAAGGGGTGAGATTATTTGGTCTCTTCATTTGCATTATGCTAGAGCTAGAAAATATATAAAACATTTATGATCAAAGTATTGACCAAACAAGAGGGACAATTGGTTTAGGTGACACGCACG
The DNA here is from genome assembly GCA_034694605.1 of Folsomia penicula. NCBI lineage: Eukaryota > Metazoa > Arthropoda > Collembola > Entomobryomorpha > Isotomidae > Folsomia > Folsomia penicula. The sequence continues at coordinate 247 of JAQIWC010000238.1, read as the reverse complement.
CACGAGCCTTAAAACAAAAGGCTGTGTAGAATGAGCTGCGTTCTTTTTTGTGCAATTATGCCTATTTTACCTTTCATGAGTTAAGGACATGATTTTTTACGACTCTTGCTACATAAAATCTCTGCACGGTTTTGTTGCCGTGATTTAAAAAAAATCTTTTTCGGTTTGGTTTATTCAATTTTTTGTTTTAATTTGGCTCGTACACATTCCGTTTCTTTTTTCAGTGTAATTTATACTCCGCTGGATA
>JAQIWC010000237.1:0-11501 GCA_034694605.1 Folsomia penicula | reverse complement strand
AGGCTCGGAAGCCTTTTCTGTTCCAAATTTCATCCATCGGATAGAGTAGTTTTAATTTTAATTTTTTAATCCATCCAATAACCGAGAAATTGGTGGATTCTCCCCATTTTTCTAAAATATCTGGGATCACAACTTTTCTCAAGATTGAGTCTGCCTTAATCTTCTTGTTCTCCATCCATCGAAACTCATCCGAGGTGAGGACATCCATGCCAGAGTTCACCAGCTCTTCCAAATTCCGAGGTTCAGAGGGTGGAACCATGGCCGTGAGTGAGGAGTAGATGGAGCCTCTGTATAAATTCGACATGAGGATGAAGCAGCCAAACATCCACCCTAAAATAACTGGGAAACCAGCTGCAGCTACACCTTTGTTCCGAAGAATGAATACGATCCCTCCACCAACTTGGCCCACAAGGGTACAAAACAAACGATACAGGGAATCTATAGCCTCCCTTATCAACACCAGGACCTTGGCCTTGTTGTTTTTGTCATCAGGCAAACATGGCAGTTTAACACATGTCCCAAAAATCGAAACAGAAGCCGCCATGGCTACCCAGCCAAGGAGGAGAAGCCCCCACGTGTCCTCGTCAAACGGGGAAATAAATGTATAGAACGTATTGGACGTGGATGGAAACTGGGTCACCACCACAAACTTATACTTCTCATACCCCACGCTGTACACCTTGTCTTGGTTGAGTAAAGAATTTTGAGAATTTAGATACGCTCCGAACAAGATGTTGCCAACATACAAATGGTGGAGAATCGGCCGATAGTAAGAGCGATGGATAAATGAAAGATTGAAGTTCCAACTGAAGCTCGCCATTATGCAGAATTTTTCGTTATAGTTTTTGAAAAAGTGGAGGCTCCCGCCACAGCCCCGAAAGTCAAATGCCATCCATTTTTTGCCATTGTTCTTTACAACAACTTTGAAATGCATGTCCTGATTCTGAGCTGTCCAGGCGGTGTGGATTTCAGCGAGGGTGAGGGGGTAATCCACGCCCAATTTTTTGTGCCGCGCATCTTTTTCACAAGTTAGGCAAGGAACGTAGATGGCAGATGGATCGCTGCCACTCCAAAGAAGCAGTGGGGGTGGATAAACCCAGTCTATGAAACCATGGTAGAATGTTGTCCACCCTGGATGAGGCACCTGGGCAAGGATCAGAGTTGGGTAAAGGGTTACTGAAATTAGGTACAACACCTGGATTTGAACAATCGGACCAAAGCGTGGCGAGCCATCACTGCTTAAATTCACAATAGCAGCAAATTCTGGGGACCGTGACCTTGACAAGGGTAGGCGAGCATTCAATTTGTTGAGCACGTGCAGTTGCATAACATCCGATATGGTGTGGTTAAAGGATCCCAAGATGAAGGGGGAGTGGGTGTTGGCTGCCCGGATGAGGTCAAAGTCTTTGGAAGTGGTTGATCCTGAAGAGATTTTAAATTCCAAGAAGTATAGAGTGAATCCTTTAAAGGCATGAGGAAATGAAGGGTTTTCATACTCCACGGAGTGTGATGAAACCAAATGAATTGTGAGAAAACTATAAATTAGTTTGACTACAGACATGACAATGTTTTTGAAAAATGTTTAGTCCGGATTCTTATAAGTTCACAATAAACTCCAAAGTTTCTAACTACAGGTAAGATACATTTTTTGAACTGTAACAAAAAAATAAAAGATTTCTATTTAAATGCAGTATGGAATAAAACCTCAAATTTGGTCAATTTTGTGTTAGTGCGAGTCAGGAAGTTCCTACTTTATGCTAAACTCTAAAAGGGTATGGCAGGGAGCCGAGACATTAGGCTCGAGTTTAATTACAAAGCATTGATCGAAAAGAATAAACTCTTTTGGCAAATGCATGTTTGTAACTTCAAATGTTTCGAAATTGTTGGCGTGCAAAAGATAAAAGCTTCTGGGAAGTGGTGGACATCTATGTAATTAAATGAGTGATTGGATTCTGGAAATTAGACAAAGTTCCTTGCAAGAAGTTTATCTGAGGCTTTCTAAACATTAGTATTCTAAATTATTCAGAATACAATTGTTTGGAACCTTGTTCTTTATGTACTCTGTACTTTGTAACCCGAGGAACCAATAACCCCAGAACTAATAACCCAGGGATCAGATAACCCCAAATGTTGGAAATGTGTCCTTATGGAAAATTCATGCATTGCCCATATATTAGAGCTGCCGAGTTCAAGACAACTCATTAACTCAACGAGTTTTTGTATTTGAGTTGAAGGCAAACTTAAATTTTTGCAGTTTGGCCGAGGCTAAAAAGTCTGGAGTAAGTTCGAATTGACTGGTTTCGACTCATAAAAGGTATCTCAACTTGAGATAATTTGAGATTCTCTAGGCAAAATTCATACTGCAAGTACTATTTTACACGAGTTCACATCAGCTGTAAATTTCATATTTTACTAAAAAAATGTTTTGGTTGAAAAATAAATATAGCGATGAAGCTGCTTGTAGAATGTTAAGTTTATTAACTTCAGTTCGTTCAACATTGAGAAATATGCATGGTTAATAAACGATTTCTCAGACACTGCTAAACGAGTCAACTCGAATTCAGTTGGATTGAGTGAGAAATCTCTATTTTACTAATGAGTTGAGTTCGATTTAAGGTCAAACTTACTACACTGTCTCTTATGAACCAATTTAAAGTAAATGTCGCCAGTTTAGTCATACGTAGTTTTTTTTACATTTCCAACATTTGGGGTTATCAGATCCCTGGGTTATTAGTTCTGGGGTTATTGGTTCCTCGGGTTATAAATTCCTGGGGTTATTAATTCCGGGGTTATAAAGTCTGGGGTTATCTGTTCCAGGGGTTATAAGGTCCGGGTTATTAAGTCCGGGGTTATAAGGTCCGGGTTATAAAGTCCGCAAATCGGAAAATTGTATAGTTGAAATATTTCTTCCCTTATTCACGGGAATTAGTTACTCGCCATTCGAAGAAGCCACATTTTATCTCTATCTTGATGGAAAACAGTTATGTGACTTTAAATTGAAATGTGGATAATTCATTGGCCATGCAAATTACTCAAAATCAAGATTTGTTTGGCTCTTCATCTTTTTTGCAGGGAATTTAATGTTGCATGGAAGGATTTGACCTTCTCTGTGACAAATGGAGGGGAAGAATACGAAATTTTTCACACCAAAATATTTACATCATCAATTCTTTTTTTTCTGTTGCAGGACACGTTGTCAAATCTAAGTTTGGATGAGCTAGACAATCCCGGACTAGAAGAAGAAGGCGTTCCTCCGATACCCGCCCCAAGAAAGGATCGGGATCCGAACCATCATTTCCAAGGCTTCAACGGTGAAGGGGCTGCTTCAGGGGGTGACTTTGAAATTGACGAGGGTGGAGAAAGTTGCGCCTCCACGACTGCGAGTTTTGCAAGTGCTTTAAATGGGAGTGTAAGGGTTTGTGTGACGGACGCGGACTTGGACAGACTGGCCATGGCAGACTCCCTCAGCCTCGATCTGCCTCCGGGAGCGCAGTACCTTCCGACAAGTGGTATGATATGATGACTGAATTAGTAAATAAATACCCTTGATGCTGTGTTTGTGAAATCCAAGTACACGCCTTGATTTTGATTTTGACTGCCAACCTCGAGGATTGAATGCATGACATCTTCCCAGATTACAATGGATTTATTTGTATTTATCTCATCTCCACAAAGTAATTGAGGAAATTGAAACTGAATGACTCCACCCAAAACCAAATTTGAACAAGTCATCATCATGTCAGGCAATTGTGTTTGTAGGAAGGAAGGGATGGCGAGGATGAAGCAGGGGTTAAAGTTAAACCCACATTTCCGAGGGGAGAGGAGAGGACAACCAGAATTTGTAGGAATGTATGCATACAAGCATGCACAGAAATGATTCCCATTGTTGTTAACAATGCAATTCCTGTCCTGTCTCACTTCTCTTGTCGACCTACTATGGTGTGGGATACCAATGTTTCATTGTTGAACATGATGAACAAGCATAGCTGCCTCCCTCCTCACCCCACTCACTCGATCCCCTCAACTTAAGTAACCCAACATAAACCAGACCCTGATGAATTATCCCTGAGTAATGTTGAGGTATGTATTGTAGAACTTAGTCTATGGCCAATGGAGAGGAGCAGCCGTGCAAAAAGTAGGGAGGTTCATGGTACTGAATACATTATTGCAGTTGTTGAGGGAATGAGTGAGTGAGTCACCACATTTTGCAGCACATTGCCTATTTTTACAATTGCATTACTCATTCATGATCTTTCAAAAGTGGTGAATAAGATACCAAATTCAAGCAAAGGAAAGGTAGAGCTCACTCACTCACGTCACGTTTATCTAACTCAACACAACAAACCTAAACTTAAACCCACTCACACAATCAAAATCAACCCAAATATGCATTTAGTAGATATGCATTTTGGAGATATTTCTTTAAAAAATCCCTCCCAAAACAAAGTAACTACAAAAGATTCACCATCTCAAATTGGCAAAAATATAGCACAAAACGTAAAACAGTAGTCAGTCAGTCAGTGAGCATTGGTAGAGTAAGCTTGGTTTGCAGAATTTTATCTGAGGTTTAGTTTTTTACCTCGAGTTTAATTGGCAGCGTGCCTCTGCCTGTCTATGCATTTAAAAATTCCTTTGTGCATTACTCTAACATAGAATGCACCTCAGTTTAATCCATAGACAGCACTAGGTGAGGTGAATTAACAACAACCTCATAACCTATGGAAGCCTAACCTGTTGAGCCAGTGATCAAGTGCAGATTTGAGATTTCTTATAGAAATCTACAAATATGAGATTGAGACAATCAAACTCAAAATCATTTCGTTAGTACTTGTGCCTCACAATTTAAATTTTAAGTCTGGTTAACCAAACCAGACTTATGCAGACACAGACTTAATAGAAAGTTAACCAAAATCAAGGGAGTGAACGACATCAATGTGTTTCAAAATTCAAACTGTTTGGTTCTAAATTATAAATTCCAGTCGATTTCTCAAGGAGTCCTAGCCAACTCAAGATTTTGAAGGGACCCTCGTTCATGCCCAAGGAAGAACCTGGTAAGTAAAGTAAAGACTGATTTTTTCATTGTGTAAGAAAAAACTAGGAAATGAATGAATCACGTCAAGTTATTAGGACATAGCCGTGACTTATTCGAAAAATACAAGTATGGGTTACATATGTATGTGTACATTGTAACCCATGTAAAGTTGGTTCAGGTGCTTGAGCATTTTTTAGAGAGAGAAATGTGAAATTTTATTAAAGTGTGACCATGTATGCATTACGAGATTACGACAATCGTCACTACACGTTAATGTTTTTATTATACCTGGTTTTTTTTACATGTCTGTGTATGACACCATCATTTATTTACGTTTGTTTTGTATGATGCAGCAAAGTTTCACACTTCAGATTGAAGGTGACTGCTGCTGCTGCATCAAGTCATTGAAATTGAGTGTAATAAAAATAATGCAATGTCAGTAGTGCAAGGAACGAAGGCAAATCTCCTAATTAGTTGTGATTTGTGGCAGCATTTCTTTCTGCATCATTGGTTGGCAGTTATATAAGCTAAACACATAGATTGACTAGGTTAACAGAGCGATGTGAAATTATTATGATGGAAAATGATCCTTCTTTATCAACAAATATCAACTAAAATTCAACTGATTTTCTAACCATGACTGTGCTCACTCAAATCACAAACCTTCTCCGTACCATTTAGAGTAGGATTAGTAATCCCGGCCTAGAAGCTATCACACAGTGTGACACAGACAGACCATAAGGGTTTGGCTGCAGCAGACACACAATGCTTCAACAAACACAAAATTGATTATTCCATCATTTTGTATGGCTGATAACCTTTAATCAGATCTGTTTCCACTGTAGTTGACATTTGACAAATCAACTTGTCAAATCCAACTCAGTGGAGCGTGATATTTGGAGAAGAATTATATAAAATTATAATTTATTCATTTAAACGACATTGGACACTCGTTTTATGTCAGGTAAATTAATAAAAATAAAAAGTTTCTTGCTGGAAATACCCTTCTGGAAACTGGTTTGTAATCATTCATCTTTTTCTGACTGAGTGGAAAAACTGCAGAGTGAGTCAAACTTCATGTGTGCAAATTAGTCCTTTGCCTTCAATTGATTATTTAATTGTTAGGAAATTATTGGCTGTTTAACCTTCGTTTTTACAAGCGATGTGGCTGGTTACAAGCAAGGGATTGCTTAAGACTAGTGCTTAATTGACAAGATACTCATTTATGGTAGTGTCAGTCTTAACACCAACTTATTGTCAGAGTTTTCATGCATGTAAATAGGACAAAAGTCTTTGCATTCCAACGGAATCTCTGAGATTTTATTGCTGTTTAGAAAGAAAGTTGAAACAAAAATTTGCACTTGGCAGTTGGCACTAGTTTTCAAAAGAGATACGAATAGATTTGTGAATTGAATACCGTTTTAAGAAATGGTGGTGTGGGTTTAGTTTTAGTAATTGCGAATGCTGAGCAACTCTCTCCAAAGAAAATTGTCTTTTCCCATAATTTCTGTGAATGAATACAAAATTTAAGGCAAAGCAGTTTGTGTTTGAGCTTGATCACTTGAGCCTCTTATCTTTGAAAAATTATTAAACCAACACGATTGAGATGATTTAGTTCTCACATTCTTATTGTACTATCTGTCTTTTGCTGTTAATGCAAAATGAAAGTGAAATTGAAGGATTCTTGCAGATTGAGGCAGTCGTGATCAAGTCACATTTGACATGGTTAAAATGGTTAAAATTACATGTTTAATATTCGAGAAAATCACTTTTAATTACAATTACTCATTTACGTTAAAGACGCGTTACTTGATGTGAATTATAATTACATGCATTGAGTCACACACAAGCAAGAGCATAAATATATTAAGACGTGTTGCAAAAAATAGTAATTTGGCAAAGTTGGCAGGTGGCAAACCGTAATTAACCATCAAACTGTATATTCATGCACACATTTGGATGAAAATTACTTGTATTAACATCCCAAAGATTTCACGAGTTTAAAATATTTTCTCTCAATTCAATGCTGCATTGACAATTGGCACCATGAAGGCGTAATGAGTGAGGATGAGTCGAGTGTGTCTAGTTACCAAGCTCAATTGGATGTCAATGGACAAGTTCGACTCACAAAGAAAGGTATCCATTCATCCATCCGCTATAATTATAATTAAGGATGAAAGCATTACATTTATCACGAAAATGTAGATTAGATTGCAGAGAGCACTTAAATACTTGCATCCAAAAATTTAAAGTATTTGACTTAGATAGCATGGTTTTTTAGTACGTTACACGTTTTCATATAATTTTATTCGCATGAGTTTACTTTACAAGCCCTGATTTTTTATGCATGCTTATGATTTTTTCTTGTTTTGTTTCTTATTTTCCGTCAGAGCCCCAAATAACGCCTGCACCAACCCAAGCTTTAAAACCCAACTTTGTGATTCCCCAAATAAATCTTGAGCAAGCGTCTGAGGACTCCTCCTCCTCCTCCGTCCCGGACTCTTCCTTCCTCAGTGTCATTCAAAATGACGAAGACAACGGGATGGATGACTACATCGAAGACTTTATCCTCCCCATGAGCCATGAGAGCGTTATGTCACGACAGCTCTCCTTTCGACGAAAAGTAAAGAAAACATACGACGAAATTGCCCAGGATAAAGCATCCCAGTCTATCCAAGAACTGGATAAATTTGAAGCCATGTTGTCCACTTATGATGAAGAGGATGAGAATGCCCGATCCCTCACTCCGGACTTGAAGAACAATCCAAACTACCAAAAAGTCCAGGCCCAGTCGCCCCCAGTCCCCAAAACTCGAAGTAGTACTCAGGCCATGAAACCAAAGCTGAGCAGTCCTCCTGTCCACGACCAGGACCAGTACGAGCACCAACTTAAGCCAAACTTTGACCTCGAGCCTCCCCCAAGCCTCCTAGACATTGACGCCATTGTCAAGGAAAATGCGCCGAACTTAATGGGTCATCATCTTCATCAAAGCAGAAGGGACTCCTCCAACATGAGCATTTCTTCCACGGAGACTCTGAGCCACGGTGGGTCACCCCCCTCGGCCCTTGGTCACGTCTCGTCTGCCTCCGACCTGGAATCCTTGTCCAACTATTTCCTCCCTCAGCAAACGATAGATAAATTGTACGCCGTGTATGAGTCCAGCAATTTCAACAACATTTACTGCCTCAGTGGAGAGATCAAAAATATCCTGAGCCCCCTTGAGATAGAAGAAATTCTCAACAACAAGGATCAACTCGAGCATTTTATCGACCCCAACGTGATGGCGGCCCTGAGCTGGTCCCTCAATCCGGCGAGCTTACCCCCCAACAATCCCTCCATCGTGGTTGTATCCCCGGCTGAGAAGAATGACTCAAATCATGTGGGACTCAAATCCAAGAGTTCTTCAATGTCCAATGGTTTCCATTCGGATGCTTCCTCCTCCTCTTCGGAGGATGACAATCATAGCACCACGTCCTCTTCAGGGATCAATAGTAATGCTACTACGGACTCGTCTTCCTCAGGGGAGAGGGTTGGTGGTGGTGGGGGTGGGAGTGAAAGTGGGATTGAAAGCCCGTCACCCACCGCTCTTCAGAGAGGAACCCCCCTCACCAACTCGATGCGGAGGAGGATAGCTGTGTCCAAAGGGAAGAGTCCAAGCACCAGCCTCCATGAAGATCATGACGGAACGGAACCGGATGACATGGATGAGATTGACCTGGGGGTGGGGGATGATGATTGGGAGGATGATGCTGGTGGTGGTGGGGGTGGGAGTGGCAACAGGCCAACATCTGCAGCGTCCACGGCCAGTGGTGGTGGTGGTGGAACATGTCTCCTTCGAAGAGACTCGAAACGATTCAGCTTCAAGGGGAAGGATGGTCAAGTCATGGATCGGGTCGTGGAAGGGCTTTTTGTTGAGAGCAAAAATTCTAATCCAAAGGGAACTCTGAGAAAGATACGGGTCCCCCTGAATTTGACGGCAGAGAATGATAATGATGACTTGGAAATGAGTAGTCCGAGTCCGGAACCAACGAGTTTGGTTAAATGTGATTCTGCTCAGACTGACGCTGAAGGTACCGTTTTTTTTAGTAGTTTGCTTGTTTACAGAGTTTACTTTACCTCTGTTATGCAAATTTGCATGTCTATGTTTTTCTGTGTTCTGCACTTGAAATAATGCTTAAAAAGAATTTACTACTTAACACTACCAATTAGTTTTAATTACACCCATTAATTTTCAACTGTGTTTCTTTTTCTGTTTTTTAGTAAAAGGCCCGAGGCATCACAACCGAAGAAAAATCAGTGTAGACGAAAATATGCTGAACAGTATGATATCCTCGGTCGAGTTTGAGGACGGGGATCTCTCCCAAGCCACGAATGCTTCACAGTCCGACGTCTTTTACTCGATAAGAAATTCCACCCTGAAAGACGACGAGGATCCCACAATGAGGACGGAGAATGGGTTGGATGACGACGAGATTACGCTGGACATTGATGATGACATGGAGGATTCCATTATGGGTCGTAAGTTCAAAATTTTGATGTAAATTTCGGAAAATTTATGATCTCTTCTTCATCAATGAAACCTCTCTTTTTCCATGGACAGAACTCGAGTCACTGGCGACAAGTCCGCAGGACCCTTTGCCTCGAGATCCTGCTGAGCTGGATGAGTCGATGAGATGGAAGTCATACCGCGTTGGTCCTGCGGACTCGCAATTCGTTCAAATTGACCTCCAAGCTATTCAAAACTATCGAAAATGTTTATCACACGGTGGATATTTTGATGCCGAGAAAAACGTGGCCATAATTTTATTCTCTGGGTGCCATTTACCTGACAGGAGTCAACCGGATTACACTTATTTAATGGATCATCTCTTTCTGTGGGTTGATTTTCATTTAGAAACTTTTGAGTGAAATATTCTGATTCAAAGTCAACGGAATGAAATGGTTTTTCCTTGATTTGTGACAGATACGTGCTATCCTCCCTGGAAGAACTGATTGTGGAAGACTACATTTTGGTTTATCTTCACGGAGCAACGCCCAAGAGTTGCATGCCGACTTATGGCTGGCTCAAGAAATGTTATCAGCTTATCAATCACAGACTCCGGAAAAATCTGAAGGGTTTGTACCTCGTTCACCCAACCTTCTGGCTGAGAACTGTGGTGGCCCTGACCCGACCCTTTGTCAGGTAGATAAAATGCACACTAATTAATTCATAAATTAAGTAATTTTGACTAATTTTCAACACTTTTTCCCCAAAATAGCACAAAATTTAGTCGGAAAGTCCGGTTCATCTACACCTTATCCGAGCTGTGCTTAGAGATTCCTACAGAACATCTTGTCATCCCTGATTCCGTGCTACAGTAAGTTTTTAAAAATTTTGAATATCTTTTCAAAAATCAAAATCCATACCCTCAAATGTAACGATGACTTTATTACGCAAGCCATGACGCAGTAAGGCAGGAGATACAGAATAGTAGAAATGCTGCTAAAAATAAGCAACATGCATAAGTTCATGTAAGGATAAGGATAAATATGTGCATGGAAGAAAGTGAATGCTTCCTTTTCTGATTTTCTCTCTCTCCGCAGTTTATACGCATTTATTTTACGTGATTGATTCATGAGTTTTTATTGCTAAAACACTTTGAATTTATGGTTTTGCTGTTTCATGAAATTTTGATTGTGTTTGCAACTTTTGAAATTATTCGCAATCCTTGGTTTTGGATGAGTCTGACTCTTCTACTTTAATTTTTAATTTCCAGGTACGACTTTGATCTTAAAGTGGATGACCTGAGGAAACGAAAGCTGATGAGTTGATTGCTGGAGAGAGATGACATTAAAAAAACTACCTGAGCTACGCTACCTTATTTAATTAACTATAATTAGGAACTAACTAAACACAAGTATTACATAGCGCAATCATGAATACTTTTTAGCTTTATACTAAAAATATAAAACTTTAATATTTATTAACCAGTGAGTGAGGTTAACAACTTAACTTTTACTGGGTGTCAAAGTGTACTCTTGGACTTACTTTTATCTATCCATACACATAAAACGTAACAAAGTTGTGACTCAATGGATGTTGCATGGATGGAAGTTTGTAACAATTTTAATACTTAATTTATGATGAAACTTGATGTACAATTTACAAACTAACAAACAAAGCAACAATTTTTATCAGAGTTCGGTTAGTATGCTGACCTGGATTTGGTGCATTGTTCATTCATAGGATAAGATCGCTTACGTACACTACACGCTACCAGGAAATAACCTATCGCCATATTAAATACTTATTTGTGTTATTTCATTCGCCAGTCTAAATTATAAAATGTTTATTAGGACGAAAATTGTCAGCCTCGTATTAATGAAGGGAAATGAAAGTGATTGTTTACAAAAATAAATGGTAAAATAAAGAAGTTTGAAACTGTAGTTCCTCCGATTGAATTTTATGCAATTTTTTTGGCATGAAAAA
>JAQIWC010000236.1:0-11510 GCA_034694605.1 Folsomia penicula | reverse complement strand
GACCAATTCTGCACCCACTCCTCCTCAACAACAACAGCAGCAGCAGCAACCACCCGTAGGAGGAACGCCCCTGAGCTCATTTGCCAATTCTCCGTCCCCACTTTGCGGCACTGTTGCTGCCATCAGCGTTTCCAACCCCCAGCAGCAGCAGCAGCAGCATCGCCCTCATCCCCCTCCTCCTCCTACACACGTGCGGATCTCCACAACCTCCTCCGGTCCAGCACAAGTTCTTCATCCTCCCTCCCCCGGTCATGCCCACACTGCTCAAATCCAGCCAGGAGGGGGGAAACCCAATTGTCTTCCTCCCTCCTCCTCCACAGACCAACCCAACACGACGACCACCCTCTTGGTCAATCATGACAACCATCCTCCTCATCCTTTGGGGAAGGTGGGGAACGCTGCAGTGGTTCCTCCTCCTCCTCCCCCTGGTGCTGGTGCGTTCCCCCAAGTTTCCAGTCATTCCTTGACCCAGCAAGTCTTCACTCCGTGCTTCAACTCTGACCTCAACGTCACGGAAGAGACCTGGGCCACGGCCTGGTTGTCCGGGGGATTTGAGCTCCTCAGCGGCACTTCCATCGAGGAGGGGGAGCTGTACCGGATGTACTGCGCGGCCAGGAAGAAACCGCCGGCCTCCGTCTTATCCCAGACCCAGTTGGTCCAATGTGTCAAGTAAGATCCAGTCATCATTCCCTACTTTTCAGAACCCCTCTTGACTCTTATTTTGTGGTGCAGGCTGGTGTACGGTGCTTCAGTGGGTCCTGTCATGAAGAGTTTCGGCAGCACCACACTCTCCTTCGTGGAAGGAATCAGACCAAAGATCAGCTTTCAGCCAGGAAACTCCTCCTCCACCCCCTCCCCCTCCTCTGTGCCTCTACCCTGTAATACAAATAGTAGCTTACCCTTGCCCCTCTCCTCAGCCCTCCCCCAAATCCTTCCCAATTCTATGCCCGTGTCAGTGGCAACGAACGGTGTGATCAATGATGGAGCTCATATTATTAATAACAATACTTGTAGTACGAATGGTGAGTGGGAAAGCAGAGCATTTATTCAGTCAGACAATACAAATCTAATGAATGACATGTCTTTCTTCTGGTGCAGTGCCACGCCCACCTACGCCCGTCTCATCTTCAGGGGGATCCTCACCCCTCTCTCCAATCCTCAAGGCCACCCTCTCCCGTCCACCAACGCCCAAATCTCCCACTGGCGTAAGTCTACTCAACCATTTCTCATTCTTAGCTCATCTTTCCTTTCTGGTTGGTAAAATATGACTCCGTATTTGAGCGGATGAATTGTACGAATGATGCCATAATTATGCCCTAAAAACAAAAGAGTCCTCCCCTTCTGCCCTTTCTGACTATTTGTCACCTTTGGATTTAGCAGTCCAAATCTAGGGTGAAACAATCCAAAGAGAAGAAACGGGTGGTGGTGGTGGTAAAGGTGGAAGATGGGGCGGAGGTGGAGGGGGACATCCTTCCCCCTAAACCCCCCTCCAAACCTAAACCCCCCAAGCCTCCTCATTCCTCCCCTAAAAAGATGCCAAAGGGTAAACCCCACAGCACCAATAGCCCCACCCCTCTGGCCCCCCTGTGCCGGCAACTCGGAGGGAAACTTGTAGCCCCCCCGTCCTCCTCGGCTATACGAAGTTTGTTAGCGACCAAGGTAACTTGTGGGTGTGGTTTCGTTTGGTGTGGCGTGGCGTGTTCCTGCTGCTGATGCTGTTTCGTCTCGGACTTTTAATTAACCCCCCTTCTCCGTCTCATCTCTCTCTGTGTGTTGACGTAGTTAGTCTAGAAACGTGTGGTTGGTTGATAAACTTAAGATTAAACCGGAGCATGGTGTGTGATCATGTGAAACAATAACTCAGAGTGGAATTAATTAACCAACTGTCCGCCGCCTTGGGTCAGGGTCTAAATCAATTTCTTTGACTTCCTCAGGTGGCCCAAAGGCAGCAGAAGAAGTTGCAGCAGGAGACCAAGAACTCTAAAAAGACCAAGAGCAGCAGCAGCAGCGGAGCCAGTCCCGTGAGAATGAATGGGGAAGCCACGTGTCTGGAGAAGGGAGGGGGAGGGGCCGGGGAGGAATCCTCAGCCTCCTCTTCCATGAACAGTATTGACGACGTCGAGTCCAAGACTGAGCCCTCCAGCCTCACCTTCCAAGGCATGCTCTGCAACGGGGTAAGCTTGGGTGAAGCCACAAATTCTTGGACATTTGGTTGATCTCCCTCTTTTCTGCAGAGCGGAGATCCCTCCAAAGGTGACTCTGAGCACCTTGGGATTGAGGTGGAGGGTGTTTTTGATGACCTGGGCCTCGCCAACAATGCCAAGGTCAAGGGGATGTTGGTGGACCTCCTGGAACGGAAAGTGTGTCACAAGGACACGACCAATGGGATCATCCGGATCAGTGACAAGGGCTTGGAACTGATTCAGAATCAAAATTCGGACCCCCTGGACGGAGCGCTGAGTGGGGGAGAGTCACAAGAGCCGCAGAAAATGACCTTTTATGCGTCCCCAGAGGTATGCGTTTTCCTCCTTTTACAAAAATGGCTTGTTTGTAGCTTGGATTTGATTTGGGTTTATTCATTCATTTATTTATTGCTTCGTTGGGATTTTATTTGTCGTAATAATATCCGTTTTTTTGAGTTTGGCTGCATATTCATGACTGAATGACCGTGTTGGCTTGGCTTCTTCCAGGGCTGAGAGCCCTCGTTTCATAGAATTTCATTCAGTTGATTCATTTTAATTCCGTTTTCTGGGATAGGATTTAGATTTTGACCTCAGTTTGACTGTTGTTGTTTGTTTATTGTTTATATTTTTCCCATTTCATTGTTGGCTGTCTCTGTTGTTCTTGTTTTCTCTGTTGTCTCCTCCTCCTCCTCCCCCTCCCCCTCCCCCTGTCTTTGTGTTTCTCTGTCTCCTCCCTCTTCTCACGTGTTTGTCTCTTCTTCCCTCTCATGAGCAGGTGGTGGTGGTGGCAGCATCCCAACCAAAGTCTCAAAATGTGGCACAACCAACCTCAGAGTCAACAATACTCCTGAGTGGGGGTGGTGGTGGGGGTAGCAGTAGTGGGAACATGACCTCCTCCTCCTCCCATTCACTTGGTGTAGGGATCATTGATAACGGGGAGGAAGAGGAGGAGGAGGAGGAGGAGGACGGTGGGGGTGGTCTCAGTGACATTCCTGAGGAGATTGATGATGAGGAGGAGGAGTCTGAGGAGGATGACCCAGCAGGGCATTCCCTCAGTTGTAGCTTTGATTCCAATGGTGCATCTGCCGGTGGTGGTGGGGGTGGTGGGGGGAACGATTTATTTGAGAAATTTAGCCAATTCAGTGACTTAATTGTGGTTAACCCGGAACAGCTTGGGATTGGCGTTAAGAAACGGTCATCCTCAATCTCCGAAAACACGAAAAAACCCACGACGACGACGCCGAGTGGAGGAGAAGACGACGCCGCTCCCCCTCCCTGCAAAAAGATTGCTCTCTGTGTCAACGGGAATGATGAGAACCTCAACGTCGTCCTTTCGGACCATCCACAGCCCCAACCACACCCCCAGGCCAAACCCAACCCTCCCCCTCCGTCCACACAATCCTCCGGCTCATCCGTCTTGCAAAATGCTCTCTCCACTTCCCAGTCTCGGACCCTCGTGTGCAAAACACCCTCCGCCTCCTCCCTCCAGGAAGACCCGGGGAACACGGCGACCACGACGACGATAGCAGTGACGAATTCCAACAACCAAATGGTCCACCTGCCCGTCCGACTCATCAACGCTTCCCAGAATTCTCAACAAATCTCTTTGGGGGGTGGGAGGCAGATGGTGCTCCAGCCCGGGCAAATCGTCCTCTCCGGCGGATCCCAGGGCCAAGTACTCATTTCCAAACCGTCCGGAGGGGGAGGAGGAGGGGGAGGAGACTCCTCCACCGTCACAAAAGCTTACATCCTCATCCCTCAAAATCCTGGAGGAGGAGGTGGCCACATCTCCACGTCCACACCCACTGCGGGAGGAGGAGGGGCGAGTGGTCTTGTCCAGTCCATCTCCATGCTCGGAGGGGGTCAGGCTATCTTGTCCACCTCTCCCGCCACTCCCTCCATCACGAATCCCATCCAAGCCATCATAAATCAACAGAGGACGAACGTCATCAGGGATGGATTCCCGCCCAACCTCCTCAGTCACATCCCCATCGAACTCCTGGAGCAGGATTTACCCTATCTTTGTGAATGGAATGGGTGTGGCTATCGATTCCTCAAGTACCCACAGGTAAGGGAGTCACCCTACTTGAGACAAAGGAAGAAAGGGCGCTGATTTAATTCCTCCCTCCCTTTCTTCCAGGTTTACATGCACGCCGTGGGGATGCATTGTCCGGATGCCATGAGCACAGAAGCTGTCCGCTGTGAATGGGGGGCGAGTGGGTGTGATCCTCTCCTCCGCAAAAAGTTCTCCATCATGACCCACCTCCAGGATCGACACTGCAACAAACAAGCCCTGGAACTGGCCTGCTATCGCCGGAAGAATAAAATCGGTACGCTGCCCACCTACTTATCCTCCTCCCATGAAATGAATGATGAATTGAATTAACTGACAATGATTTGGTTTTCCCTCCCCCAGAACCTCCCCCTCCACCCCAACAACCTGCTCATCACCCAGGCTACGCTCCCAACGCCGCCTTCCACGCCATCAAACGACACGCCCTTCAGTACATGAACCCTAAAGAAATCATGGAGGAGAATGAAGGCCCGGTGACCAAGAGTATCCGACTCACTTCCGCCCTCATCCTTCGGAATCTGGTCAATTTCTCATCCCAAGGAAGAAGGTGGGTCTGGTTGCTACTCTTCTTTACTCAAACAATCAAAAAGAGTCTTGATTTTGAACGCCCCCTTCTTTCTCCCTCCTCTAGGATCGTCTCTGCCCACGAATCTCAACTCTCGACGATTGCCATGAGCAGTGCGGAGAGTTCCCGGACCGTGTCCCAACTACTCTTCGACATGACGAGTGATTCCGACGGGAAGAAAGAAATTCAATCATCCTAGATTTTATGTAGCCTAGCGTGTCAACCACACCCCCAACCCAACCAAGAATACTTAAGTGTCACCCGTGCGTGTCTTTTTTTACCGTCTCGTATTTATGTCATGAATGGAGTTTTAGGCCACGTAAATTGTGGAGAGGAACAACCTTTTTTACACGTGCAAACCCGCACCGTCTACTTACTTATCGTTAATTAGTTGGGTAATTAATTAGTTAATTAATGAGGAAGGAAGGGAGGATATTTAAGTTGTACATTAGACTGAAGAGAGAAGGAAGGAAGGAAGGAAGGAGCAGTTATAAAATGTTTACTCTACTAAACTAAAATATCATGTAAAGATACCACTCCCCTACCCTACCCACACAAACACCCTCTATCTTCGTATTATAAGTAGGCCTAGATTTTGTAACTTTAATTCCCTAGGATGGATTTTATTACTCTTTAATTAAAAAAGAAACATGTAGCGTAAGTAAAGACCTTCGTCATGACATGAGTAACTAAACTAAGGAATTAATTAATGAATTAGGATGGAATCTATATTTCTTTCTCTGTCATCTCCCACGTGATTCTGATGCTGAGTAAAGTAAAGTAAAGAAAAGAAATCAACCCCAGCTTTGTCCGGAGGGACGGAGGAAGTAGGCACATGACAGATCTGGCACAGGAATCTATGAAGAAATATCTAAACCTACTCTACCCTCCTCCCCCTCCTCTTCCCTCTCCCTTGACCTAATTTAAGACGATACAGATTTTATACGCAGAAATCCCATGTCACACCTCACTCACTCACTCACAAATGGAAATATGACTAGGCTGGCTGGATATTTATTCAAGGTGGGGTATGTATCAGGGGATGAGATGGAGGAATAATCAGTAGTTGTAGGTAGGTAGGTAGGTAGGTAGGTAGGATATCCTAGAGTCTACGTACTAACCTGGTTGGATTGGAGCCGAAAGAAGCCCAACAAATGTGCTAAAACACACAGAGTATTAATTCATAAGAGGAAGTCGTAGACTAGGGACGGAGGGAATGGAGGGAGGGACACTGCATTTACATACATCCCCAAACTACATTTTACAAAGTATCCCCATATTTTTAACCACTGTTCACAAGATGTCGTCTACTCAATTTCGTGTCGTGTCGTTCGTTATCCTCCTCTTTGCTCCTCATCCTTCATTTCAAAGTATTCAAGGGTCAAGGGTCGCCAATCCAATTCATTGCATTTTTATCAGAAAGCCGAGGTTGGTTTCATTTCATCTTTTGCTTTTGGGTTGAATATTCTCCTCATCAAGGGTACAGTTATTTGGTTGATCTTCGTACAAGTTGGGGGTGGGATGCCGGTCCCAGAAAATTGATTGTGTTCATTCCTTTGGTTCAGTCCTTTGGTCTTTCCTTTCACCGGAAATCAGAAACTGTGGAATTATTGATCTTATTTCTCTACTATTCTTAAAAATAGGGGACTATTTGTCTTGTTTTTAAATCCATGCATGTTCAATTACTTGAACTTTGTTGTTGAGTATTTATATTTAATGCTGCGTAAACAGAGAAGGACCATTTATTCTAGATTGACCTGGGGGCTGGACGCCAACGCTAAGATTTCAAGAGTAGGGCAACTCCTCCCCTCCCTCCCTCCCTCCCTCCCTCCCTCCTACCTTTTAAATCTCACCTCCAGCAAGCAAACCTCGAGTCTTTTTGTATGGAATCAACATTGCTTCAAAGTGTTTTGTATTTATTTTCAAGTTGCAACCAACAAACTGTAGTATTTAGTACAAATTAAAGTAATAAAAAGTAAAATATCTTTTATCTATCAATCTAAACATGTATTTATCAATGTATCAACTCTAGAGTTACTGTAAATTAGATAGATTTCAAGAAACATGGTCACTTGGCAGGAATTGACCCAAAAGAAAGGAAAGAAAGCGGAAGAACCAACCAAAATCAAGTGCAAGTCCAACATTATCCCTACATTTAACGGAACAGTCAACTACATACATTTCGTCCAAACAGAGGGTCTCACTCAGGCCGTGTAAAGATGAATTTTTAGGCCTTTCTCTCCAACAGTTGAGATTAAGTTTAATTGTTTGCCTAGTTTTATTCAAGTTTGGTGCATCCCTCCACGCCCCCCAGCCCCTCCTGTAGCTTTGTTGTTAATTATTGTGGGTGGAATATTTTTATTTTGTTTGCCTTTGTTTAGTTTATTTATTTTGTTAATTTGTACTTGATTACTTTGTAATATTGGCCAGGTTAATAAGAGGGAGCAATGTCTCAATATCTGCTGGCATGTAAGCGAGGAAGCAAGTAAGGCTCTATTTTCTACATGATTAATTAATTAAATCTCCAGCAAAGCAAGAAACAAAGACTGTCTGACATTTTTTAAAGCAATTGTATCCCCCTCAAGACGAGCATGTCGTTGAAGAAAGAGAAGTTGGACGGACGGACCCTGAATACTTTAGACTGTACACACACACACTTTGTGGGTTTTTGTTACTTGTTTTGTTAAGCTCGGAAAAAGAGGGGGAGGAGGAGGAGGATGCCTCGCTTTTTTAGTTTGTTGGAAAAGTAAAAAAAGAAACCAGAATGGAAAATGTCATGTCATGACCACTGACCACGGCTTTTATTTCATAAAATCATTATCATTTCCATGAATTTGGAGGGCAGCGTCTTTTTCATGCAAAAATATAAAAAAAAACCAAAGCCCGTCGCTCCCTGAGTTTGCGGGAAATTTGAAAATGTAAAGAGTAAAAAAAATCCCAACTGTTCCGTCATCAACAGCAGGAAAAGGTTTGGTTTGCTCTGCGGATAAGCACTGACCCGGTGACCTCACCTCAGTTGACGTGCCAACTCCAGGATGACAACTCGTTCCTTGGGCTGAGTCTTCCTTCCTCTGACACCCAGCCTCCTCCTCCTCCTCCCTCGCCGTAAATAAGGCCCAAGCCTTCCCTCCCTCCATTCCGGCTAAAACACCATCCACTCTCACGATGGACATTGCGGAATCCTTCCGGAGGCTGAAACGCATGTTTGAAGTCCATTCCTCGTAAGTCAAACCGTACGCACGGCTCTAATTTGAACTCATCAACTCCTCCATTTCCAAGGATCCGTCGGCTCTTCCTCCTCCTCCTCTTTCTCGTCACGGTCCTCTGGCTGATGGGCTACAACCACCTCCCCTACGCCACCCACCGCCGGTCCTACTCCCCCGTCGAGTCCTGCCTCCAAAGGAAGCTGGCCCTGTACGAGGACCAAGTGGGGGACATGAGCGCCTCCATCCTCCACACCCCCGTCATGTCCGAGGGAGAGGCCGCCTTCATGCCCTACGTGGGCAATGGCTACATCGGGGTCAGCATCAGTGATGAGGCCGTCCTGAGCATGAAGGGGCATCGCGGCCGGACGCTCAACGTCCCCATCCCATTCCGACCCATGGTCCAAGTGTCTGTGATGGATGAGGAGGTGCGGGAGGCGGCCGTGGTCTCCGAGTTCAGCACGGGCATGGCTCATCGGATCCTCTGCCTCGCGAGGGATGAGGGGAACCTCATCGAGGTCACCAGCTCCTTCCTGGCGCATCGGGCCCTCATTTCCTTGTTTGAGCAGAATATAACGATTACAAACCCCTCCTCAAGGCCGGCCCTGGTTCAGTTTGATCAGTTGGGGTGGAATAGTGATCCACCTTTTACGACGGAGCAGAAAAAGTAAGGAAATCAAATCAGAGTATTGCTTTGCTCTGCATGATTGTGTGTGATTTGCTACAAGCGAGTGCTGCTTCCTCTTCCAGATTTGTTCTCCCGGACGAAGGGGAGGTGCAGTACGTCATGGGGACTGGGGTTGTTACGACGGAGAAGACGCAGTTGATGGTGGCTGTCGCGTATAAAAAAGTTCCAAATGCTGTCCAAGTATGGAAATATTTTTCTATTTTTAATAGGAAATGAGCATATCGTCAACTTATTTACTCATTAAATCCCTCCCTTCCTTCCCTGCAGGTCTCGGCTCACACGACCCTCTCCTTCCGTTTCGTCACGGTCGTCAACTATGCATTCTTCTCCAATAAAAAGGACGCTACTCGCCTTCATGATGAACTACTCGCCAAAACGGATGAGGTAAATATTCATCTCGTGGTGTGACCCTTTCTTGATCACTTTTCTTCCTTGGAACAGGAACTCCGAGAAAGTTTGCGACAAAACGCGGCTTCCCTGTCCCGATCTCATCTCACGGCTTGGAAGGATTTATGGAATTCAGGTTTCTACATCAGTCCCTCCAGGGCGGAGGGGGCGCTGAACGGGGACAAGATCAATGCCACGCTCTACTACGTCCTCTCCCAGGTGCGGGATCCACTCCATGAAGTTGGGATTTCCCCGGCGGAAATTTCCGAAGCCAACTCCGTCCTCTCCTACTCTGAGGGATGCTATGGAGGGCATCACACGCTGTGAGTGGGTGGTGGGGGTGTGGCCATATTTATTATTCAATGACAACAACTCTTTCCAGACAAGCTCCGAGTCTCTGGACGCTACTGAACAGCGAGAAGGAAATCCTGAGGACTTGCAATTTATGGCTGCTCACTCTGGAGAAGCTGGTGAGTTCCCTCATCTTCTTTAGATTTTAACCTAATTGTGGAGGGGGGGGATCTAACTGTTTTGGCTTCTTTTTGCCCAGGGCTGTCACAAACTCCTCCGGGCCGGAGCGTCGGGCGTGATGCAGGGAATGATACTCAGTTTTGGGGCCTTCAAATTCCGAAATTATCATCTCGAGTTCGGGACCGAGCCTAAAGACTTGCATCGGGACTATCACTTTCGGTAGGGTTGGGTTCATTGGACCCTTGTTCTTTTCTTATTCCTCCTCTTCCTCCTCCCCTGTAGACGAATCCTGTACGGCAACTCGACCCACCTCAACGTTTCCGTGGTGGTGGGGGAGGACAACAAGGCGGGCCTGTACGTCGCCCTGGATCGGAAGGATAAAGACTACTTTGCCTGTGATGCGGGATGTTTGGATGCTCCGGTAGAGCTGGGGATTCAAAAACAACAATTCCCCATCAAAATCACGGACCCCACCACCTCAATCCTGTACATCACCTCGGACCGGAAGCATGCCGAAGAACTCCACCTCTCCATCCATGTCAAGGAAATATTCGAGGGTATGCAATGGAATATTGGGATTATTCATTTAATGTGATTAATTAATCCCTTGATTACTTGGCAGCCCCTGCCCATGAGCATCACGTGATCTCGATGCATCGTCATGGCTCGGGCTACAGTGCCATGTCCACCATGTTCTGGGTCTTCCTCTCCCTCCTCATCATCCTCTTCCACCTCTTCCTCTTTCACCTCGTGTACACCGAGTACTTTGGGGGGGCCTCGGCCCAACAAGACCGGTCCTATCGCTCCAGGTATGTTCCTCCCACGGAAAATGCTTTCAAATTCCAATGATTCCAATTCAGAGGTTCAGGTATTTTGTGTTTTAATTTAATGGATAATTTACTCAAGATCAGTTTAAAGTTATGTTGGGGGCGTGTGGAGGCAGTGGGTGGTTTATTCTTTTGTTTATTTTTAGACCAATGAAATATTTGTGTAGCTATCTTCTTCTTTTTCTTTAATCTTTCTGTTCCCTAAGATTTATTTGTTTAAAATTGTATCAAACTGCTGCGGCTGTGGCTGCAGTGCGCAGTGCGGTCAAATGTGAGGTAGGTGTTGATTGTGTTTCACCTGGAGAAATCAGTGTCAAAATGTAGAGAATGTAGGATATGATGAAGCTTTTAACTTGTCTGAATGCTTTGTTTTCCCCCTCGCAGTGAAGCAGTGAAAGCCCCGTCCGATCTCAATAGTCTGATTGTAAATTGTGTAGTGTTCAGTTGTTGTTTTATGTACCTTACCGTATTCATCTTGATGACTGCGTATTTACTCCGGGCGGTGGGGGGTGATTAAATTAATTAAATGTAAAGAATAAGAAAGAAATTAAATTTGTTATTCTGGTTTTCAGAAAAGTGTCCGATTTCTAATGCAATGACATCCTCATCATCATCCACCATCATCATCCACCACCCCCACCATCTCATCTCATCCAACTCTAACGTTCCATTGATTAGCGTTGCGACATGTCAGTCAGTGTCCGTCTTACTCATCCAGATCTGTTTTGACGGCGTTTCCATTCCGCCGCATTAACCTCGATTGACACCATCCATCCACCACCACCAACCAATCCAGAAGAGACTTGTTGGATTCTACTGAAGCCAAAAAACCTTTCCCACAAGTCCCACCACCACCACCCAGAACTTTAAGTCATCTAGTCAGTCAGTCATAGAGCAGCCCCACGTTCTCGGATCTAATTTTGATAATCAAAAGACGAAGAGTATTCAAACTCATGCAAATTGGTGCTGGAGGAGTCGTAGCCTAGCCTAGCATTTCTACCTACCAGTTAATTATCATGGCTTTGTGCAGAGCCGTTTTTAGCCCGAGTCAGGGCTTATGTACCCGCCGTGTCTGTCCGTCTGTCTGTCCGTCTGTCCGTGACACGCTCCAG